>JAOUQY010000038.1:8090080-8105746 GCA_028566355.1 Doras micropoeus | reverse complement strand
TGTGGCCGGCTAGGCACCGGCTCTCCCGTGACCCTGAAAAGGAATAAGCGGCCAAGAAAATGAATGAATGAATGTTTTTGCCCTTAAAGCCAAATACCATTTGAATAAAACACTTTGGCATAGTGAATTCGGGTGCCAGGGGTTGCACATCGCTATCCAGTTCAGAGCAAGAATACATGTCAGCTGACCAAGGCCATTTTCTTGCATTCAACTGGAAATGTAATTTGTGTGGTATCCATCAGAATTTAAATGCACTAATAAAATTGCTTACAAATAACAATGCCCTGAAATTGTTTGTGATCTAACTAGAAAAAAAACAACTAGTCAACCACTTTTCTTTACTTACTTACTGGCCGACTAGTAAAAATGAATAGTATTGCAACCTTTATTATACTCTATCAGTCATTCTGGGTAAAGACTCCATATGTTAAGCTGAGCAAAATCAGACAAGAGTAAAGCCACAATGTAACATCAGGTACCCAGTCATAGCATAAACAAGGAAATTAGAGCTCTATCTCCAACCCCTACAGTGCAACCCCTCAGGACCGGTGAATGTGATTAGGCCTCTGTCACAGGCCCTCCTGTGCTGCAAGTGAAATATGAATGAAATTATCTCTGTGTGTGATTTGTGCAATTTGGGTGCGAGAGAAAGAGAGAGGGAGTAATAAGAGCACATTGGTGCCGTCATTTCTGCGTGCCACGCGATGAAGGTCCAGTCTCTCAGCATGGCCCGAGCGGAGGTCGAGAGAGGGGAGGAGGCGAGGGGAGAGGCCGCTAACATCCCTAATGCACAGTTTGGATTTATTGTTTTAATTAAGTACAAAGGCAGTTCATCATAAAGTGTTTATGGACGTGAATGCACTGGTGTAGGATGTCGTCTAAAGGATGGGAGGGGAAAAGAAAAAAAAACACCTTGTTTTCTTTTTCAGTTTCTGTGTTCTCCATGGTGAGCCGTTGATGCTCTTGTCAAAGACTTTCATATCTTTGATACATTAAGAACATTTTGGCATGAATCACAAATGTCTTATTTCACTGCCGCAGCTTACATACGGCATCACTCAGATCAGCTATCACCAAAGCGTTCCCCCAACCACCCCAGGTTTTAAAATGACTCCAGGCTGTGCCGTTTGCTTGTCTGATCCCTCTGTATATTTGCTGCGTGACACTTTCGAGCACGACTCTGATTGAAAACCGTAGGTGATGGCTGTGTTTTCTGAATGACAAGCTTCTTTTCTCTTGTTGCTCAAAGCAAAATGAGTGCAGAATGACTGTGATAGAGTGCAGTAGTAAACTGATGTATGATGATGAGGAGCGAGGAAAAGAGAGGAGGGAGGCATTAGATATTAGGGGCAGAACAGCCTATCTGACCTCAGCCACGCTAAATACACACAGTGTTTGATGTGCATTATTTATTTCATCTAGGCAGCATGGGCTCTGCTATTAGGGTTTCACCCCCTTGTCAGAGAGCCGTGGCCTAATGTAACGTCTCCCCCCATCGCGGGACTTGGTCAAGTTGCATATCTGTCTTCTTCTGTGTGATTTTATTAACTCTAATATCCACACATCCTATTACCCCGGCTGCCTCTCACTCAACGGCACACCGGCTGCCTCTCTAATTCAGAGTGCCACGAGATATGCTTTCACTCACATTACACTCTAGCCTGGAGCAAAGCAGCCTGTTCCTTTGAAAATGTTGGAATTAGGTTATTTCTATTGATGTATTAAAGTAATACTTCAGTTTAAGTTATTATTTTAGGATTTTTTTCCTCCGTGTTTTTTTTTTCCCCCAACCCATGGTTTCTGGGCTGAGGGGTGATAGAGTGAAAAGCAAGTTACCCAGGTTGCACTTTTTTAAACTCTCAAATTCAAAGATGAAATGCCACCAAGATTGATCTTGCCACTATAAAATGTATCGTGTATTATTTTTATTCTAATGTCCCCGCTTTCTTTTTGGATCCGCCATGCTGGAAACGTCAGGAATTGCTGATCATTTTACAAACCGTATTGCAGAGCAGACATGAAAATAATGCTGTTCAGAAAAAGCAACAACAAAAAAAAGAGAAAAAAACTCCTTGATGCTGTCCTTGATTTTAAACACAAGCTCCAATGAACATTATTCCAGATTCATTTATTATTTCATGTGTGAGCACTGATTTAACATTGCTATTTTGTAAGGATTTGGTTTTCCCAAAAGTTTAAGCCCTGATGATATTTTTTAATGGCTAAAATGTCCATCTGCATGGATATGAGTAAGTGAAACAAGAGGTGTGACTTGCATCGAGTTTAATACAGACTAAATCATGTATTTTATCTGTAGCTGTGAACACTGTATAATTGAAGGAATCAATGAAATGCCCAATACACTAATTAAACACCAGGCATGTCAAACCTACTGTTGTATTGTAATTTTAGCCACAATTATTTGTGCAATGTATCCTTCTTTTTTTTTTTTTTTTTTACAAAAACTCTCAGTGTTGGTTAACAGCTACCATGTTTCTGTATTATTTATTTATTTATTTATTTTATCCATTCAATTTCATTCATTGTGTTATTCATTCTTTTATTACATTTGTATTTATTTATTTATTTATTTTACAATGTGTACAACATTCCCCTTTTCACAAACATTTAAATCTCTAGCAGGTCTATAACCCATGACCCCATCCATTCTACAACATTATGTTTTACATAATTCATTTCTTTCATGCTTATGCACAGGTTTGAAATACAAATTCTAAAGTCATTCATTCAAATCTCACACCCACTTTCTATATACTGTATAGCGAACTACATCTAAAATAATAATAAACAATAAGGCAAGTGTTTATATGGTTATGGTACTCAATCCTTATCTTCTGTCAATTACCTGAGAATTTTAATGTGTTTTCTTGTACGTGCCTGATATTAAAAGCTTTATTTGACTCCTTTCCTGTTTAAAATATTAACATAAATTCTTTAATTGGCAATGCATGTGCTGTAGATTCTCTCAGTCTACTTATTATTTCTACCACTAAAAGATTGATATGAAAATTGCCAGTATTTCGTTATGTAAGTGGTTGGATATGATGACAGCATAAATCACAAATGTCTTATGGCAGCATGCCTAACTATACCTTGTGATAATTCATCCATTCATTCATTATCAGGGAAATACCCTGTACAGGTCACCAGTCCATCGCAGGGCAGACACATAATCATACCTAGGCGCCATTTAGTATCTCCAGTTCGCCTTGTATTGTGTATAAGGAAACTGGAGCTCCCAGAGGAAACCTATACAGACAAGCGGAGAACATGCAAACTCCACATAGAAAGGACCCTGTTCACCCAGCCGGGGAATCAAACCTAGGCCCTTCTTACTGTGAGGTGATGTTGCTATCCACTGTACCACCATCATGACGATTCCTTCATTCTAATCCCACTTTTTTTTTTTTTCATCTTACCACCTGAACCCTGATAGCACCCATTCAGAATATACTAAAGTATACAACTTGATGAACCCTATGATCATATCACATTAGTTTTGTGCTTGCATCACTCTACTGGGCCTCAGTGATGTTTGTATGTATTGCACTGTCAGAAACAAAAGTTACTAAACCTTATTATTGATTGTTTTTCATCTGGAAAGTTAATGTATTATATATTTATAAAGCATTTAAGGTCTTTAAGTGCTAACGCTTTTCTGCTTTAGACACTCTACCTTATAAACCATCTACAGATTGTCATGAAGAAGCCAATTGGCTGGTTTTCCACATTAATATTTAAATTTATTGCTATTGTTTTACTTGTCAAAAATAAGGCAGATAATCTATAGAGGCCACATGGAATACCTTTGAAATTGGATTAAGAATCTATACATTATCAACCAAACATTATGAATTTAAAACTGTCGACATGTTGCTTAAAATTTGTCTTGCTCTGGTTGATAGCACTCTTAACAAGTGGTTTGTGTTTTTTTTTTAATGGTTCTAGGGTAAAGGATGTCAGACTTTTTACAGCCCCGTACCCCTTTAACTGTAAAATGAGTTCCATGTCTCAACACATTTTTATAAAGATAATCCAACCAATAATAATCCAAGGCTCAATAATAATTATAATTATAATAACATTCATTGTGGTGGGTTGTGATTCTCACAACTGTAAGGCAAAGAAAAGCTAATCCAGAACTGCTGGCAATGTTTCATGGACTCCCTGTAACGTTTCATCCAACATTATTGCTTAAGTTTGAATTAGTACCACAAACAGGCTTTAAGGATACACTGCATTCGCTGTCTTAGATGAAAGATACACAAGAACAAAAGAAGTACCATTGTGGACACGTAAGAAGTGTGAAGCAATGAGACAGTTATGTAATACATGGTGTTTCTTTGACTGTTTCTTCCTTTCGCATGACATGTTTGATAAACATCCACATTAAATGATTTGTGAGGTGACAGTATCCTTAATTCTGTGTGTGTATGTGTGTGTGTGTGTGTGTGTGTATGATTCTAATAGCTGTGTCAGTAGAGATATGGCAGAGTGATGTGGATGAGCCCCAGAGGAGTCTGTGATCCAAACCCTGTCTGATGATGTCACTTCGTGGCACCGCTGCTCTGACTCTAAACCCCACTGAGATCAACGTTACGTCACTCACACAACATCTCGCATCACCTTCAGAGCTCTTATCACTCCATTTCCTCTCTCTGTCACACTGCCATTAGTGTTAAATATTCCAACTGAAACTGACAGTGAGTTCTTGGCTGCTTGGTTTTGCGCTCCTCTTGTCAGTCATTGCTAAATTTTCAACAGTCCTTCTAATTAGTAGAGAATTTGAACAAAGAATTAGCAGGAGGAGCGTGTAATCCTGAGCAGAGAACATGGAAAGTACTATAAATAATGGTACAAAGTCACTACACAGCTTATAAACTTGGTGTTAAATCATCCAGTGGGTGGCGATGTAAGTCCACGTGTGGACTGATGTAGCACTTTTGTGCTCGGCCGAGCCTCAACGGGCACACGCTGCGTTTCATTTATCACGTTTAGAAGCAAACAAGAATGCCAGCATATTTAGCTGTGCTTTATTCGTATCATAACACACCGAGCGCCTTGCGAAAGCCCAAAAGAGGGGAAAAAAGGAAGGGGGGTGGGGGTCGTGTTTTGTTGTTGTGGTTTGGTAAATTGATGCGATCCATCTGACCATGTGACTCCTGGAGCACACTCCCCGAGTGACCACTGAAGGGCTGGAATTGCATTGTGGGTCTTTAGGCAATAAGGGACAATGTATGTCTTCCATTTTGCCTGCAAGAACAAACAAAATGTCAAAGCGCATACCCCCTCCACTCCCTCATTCGCTTCACATTCTTGCACCCTAAAATATGTCCTCTCGGTAGGGGAAATCGCCAGTTCGTGCTTGCTTTGCTCCTCACAACACTTTCCGCTTGTTCCTAGTCCCACTGGTTTGGTTTCTTTGAGTGTACCTGATACGATTTCTGATTCTACTGGCACCGTAATGGCTGTGAATTCAACGGCTATGCTCTTGGTTTGAGGATTTTTCTGTCACATTCCACAGTATGAGAGTGAACTTAAATATTTCCATAAAGTACATAATTCATAAGATTATAATTAAGTCAAATGTGACCCTACTGAAATCCAATACCAACATGATTTTGTTTCCTTTTTCTTCCCTAAAGTGAACTTAGTAGAAGAGGTTGGACTGCACTTTAATCAACTCTTTTACGTCAGCTACGGGAATTAATTACTTATCGATCACCGGCTTGTTGGATAAAACAAAATGAATAAATAAATCCAAAAAAAAAAAAAAAAACTAGTGAAGAGACTTGCTTACGTGCCTGTAATAAGGGCTGCATTTGTGAACGTTCTGCCTAGCAGGTCCCATTTCTCACCGATCATTAGTGTAATGTGGAAGTTACAGGAGTGTGTGGCTACTGGGACTGCTGCTTGACCCACTGCTGGTTTTAACCTGCAGCCTGTTCTGTGTCTAATGATAACGGCATGCTGTGCATTATAAAGATCTGAACTGTAATCACAACAGATTTGAGAGAAATGCCGGGAACACAATATCCAAAAAATGCATGTAAGATGATGGGATGGTTGTGCGCTTCATTATTTAATTTTATAGTTCGGGATCTTGCTTTGCTTGCCTTGATTTCATTCTCAAAATGTGCACGGTTAATCTGAAAAACAAAAAAACAACAACAACCAAAAAGCACAAATAAAACATACACATGCTCTGCTACACAATAAGCATTGTTTGAATAATGAATGTAATGCATCATTATTGCAGTTTAATACATATTATTAAGACCCATTGCATAAATGTAAGAGTAATAATAATAATAATAATTAGAATAATTAATAAAAAAGCATAATTTTAATAGTAAATTAGAAGTGAACTTTCAACTCCACATGAAAATGACAATATGTAATGGACAGTTTGATCTTGATGCTTGTGCAAAAATGTAAGTGCACTAATTATAATTTTCTAAAGGATCTTCTTAAATATGTGTTATTAGCAAAAGCATACAGGGCCGGCTTGCTAATAAACAATTATTTATAGCAAATGATTGCCTAATGTATCAAATTAACAGCATGCAGCAACTTAGATTTATAGTGGATGTTCGCTATGTTTATTGCATTTACTTAAGCTATTCAGCAGAGCACATTTTCGTATAAAACATATCTTTTTTATAGATTACACCGCGTGATAAAATCTGTTAGATTAACAGCGTTCTGTGTGTGTTTTTTGTTTTTGTGATTTATAGCCACTATAAAATGTGTTTATTGGACTGATGGATGAAATTAAATGGCGGAGTTTTAAGTGCAGTGTCCACCTAATGTTGGGGAATAATCAGTAGAAATATTGCCTTGTAAAGTTGAAATTATCGCACAAGTCAAAAAGTCAGGCTATTTACAGCCATAAATCTGCCGTTTAACCAGACGAGGCTGAACTGCATGGACGTCCTGGACGGCGTTGCCTTTGTGCTTGAAAACAAGATCATTAGAAGAGCTTATGCTGTTTAGAACCATTACATATTTTCCCTTAAAAGGAGTAAAAGGTCAAGTTTCGAACTTTAGATAATCAGCTCTGTGAGAAAGAGGAGAGATAGAAGAAGAAGAAGAAGAAGAAGAAGATGAAGAAGCCTTTATTTGTCACATATGCATTACTGCAGAGCGACATTATTTTCTTCGCATATTCCAGGTTAAGGAAGTTAGGCCAGCCATGATATGATGCCCCTGGAAATGGGAGGGGGGTTTGGGAGTATGGGGAGCTTGAGGGGGATTAAGGGCATTTCTCAAGGGCCCAACAGTAGCGGTTTGGTGGTGCTGGGGGTTGAACCCCTGGCCTGAACCTTCTGATCAGTAACCCAGAGCCACTGAGCCATTTTGAAATAAAAAAAATGATAATAATATAAAAAACCTAACAAAATCTCATTTGCAGACCTAAACTGAAGATATTCATTTCAATTTCTCAGTTATTATACACGTATCATATTTAACATTCCATTTTGCATAAGAAATGTGCAATCTCCAAACATTTTGCACCATGATCCTGCCATTGCTTTAGTTCTACCAGTAAGAATCTCCATTCAGATCTATCTGGGATCTGAAAAACTGCAGTTTTTGGGCTAGGATAAACTGCTCTGAGAAATTCTCGGAGCTCATCCACACTAATGCTGGGGCTACTCTGTAAAAAGTCAACTCGGTATCCTGCAGGGACAGATGAGTGTGCTAGACCATCAGTGAGCATTCATCCTCACGGGAGCAAAACAATGTTTTCAGCAATATCCTGTGACTTTCACTGAAAATAATGATTGATTATAGCTGGGAAGTTTTTTCTTGTTATGAATTTCATCCCGCATTATAAAATTAAGACCAGAAAAAAAATACCGTTTCCTTTTGTTTGTCTTTTCTTATCCTTCTTGTTTTTCCATCTTGTTGCGGATTGTTTCTTTTTCTTATTTTCAGAAAGTGTCAAACTAAATTAATGCAATTAACTTAGCCCCGAGGTGAAGCACTTGCACTTGAAGTTTGTCATCCTGAAATTCTGTTATCTGCGAATGAAAGGAGGCTCTGCACTGCGACTCTCCTGTTCTTCCTGCCTCATATTGGATTTGGGCTTTGCACTTGAGTGGCTGGAAGAGACGTCGCTGTCAGAGCGTCGGCTTTCGCTCGGGGGGGCTGGAAGGCACCGAGCGTGTCGGCTCGGCTGGAATCACCGCTAATGTGTCTTAATGAGTAGCGCAGACTGCCGTTCACGATCGCCATAAATATTTTCAGTGCAACTTTTGGCCTCGCCTCACGTCTGCTCCACAGAAACAAAAACAAATGGCGCAGGAGCTGCAATCATCACTGCATGTTTAAAACCCACCTCGTCCGTTTAATGAGAGAGGAAGACTCGTTAGCCGACACACTCACTCCTCGTATCCTCAGGTCTCAGCAGATCAGGCCCACATACTGGATTATAAGCTTTAGAAGCAAATCTGGCCAATAAGCAACAGATTAACTGATGGAATAATTTAATGGAATAAATGAAAGATGGAATAAATAAAAGTTAAATAAATGCATAAATAAATCAGCAATAGAGATCCGGAAATAACTTGATACTAAGAAAATGCTTACGTGTAGCATATATATAATTCAAACAAACCAGATTTCCAAACCAGAAATGTGATAGATTTATTATTTGTTTAAAGAGCAACTATACCAGAGGTATATCTCCATTTGTCATAGGACAAACATAATATTCCCAGGCTTAAACTTTCCCAGGCTAAATAATTCCTCATTACACGTATTCTGCATTGTGATGTCATTTAATGCCAATGTCCTTAATACACGGTCAATTCTAAGAAGATATTTTGATACAGTATGGATTTTTAGTAACAGAAAGAAGGCTTTAGATCTTGCCTTTTATCCTTTAGCCTTTGCCTTAAAAGCTTCAGTCAATCTTATTTCTAGAAATGAGTTTGAATAGCAGGCAACCTTTGAGCAACAAAATATTAATCACTTCTTGAAACTTATTATCTGTTTACAAAAAAAAAATCTGCAGTATTTTTGGTTACAAATGACAGACCTGTGACAACAATTAAAAAATATATATTTTCTTTTCTTTTTTTCTTTTAATTCCATGAAATTCCTGTACAAGTGTCCGGCTCTGTCCTTTTGAAGCATAGCTAATTTCATGTTTATGTTATTTTATCTTTTCCCCCATTCTGAAGAACACCTAGCATGTTAGAACGTAATATCCTTCCTTGAAAGCACTCAACTATCATATAGCCACCTGTAGCAGAAATGGCAATTTTATAGCTTATATGCTAGTCGTCAAGCTAATTTAATGCTCATACAGCCTCCTCGCAGCTCACTACTACTACATCATCTGATTTTACATCTTGTTGCTCTGAATCAAAGTTAATTTGGTTTTGAAAAAGGGGACTGTATTTAGCACTGATGTCAATTTTGGCTTTGCTCATTATACTGTTAGTTTGTTGTAAGTTGTTAATGGGGTTGCTAGCATCGAATCAATGCAGATAAGCACAAAATGCACACAGTGAGGCATTTCAGGTGTTGTTGATATAAATTCAAAATAAGTTTCATGAAATCCTGTCAAAAGCCATACCTTACCTCTCAGTTTGAATGGGCAATTTGTTTTAGATATTTAAAAAAACATGTACAGGAGAACAGGAAGCTCTTTAGACAAACTTTTTTTTTTTGCACTAGTCATTTGAATTATACATATTTTATCAGAAACGCCTGACTTGAGAGTGTTTTTGCTGTGCATGTTTGCATACTGTACATTATGACTGTTACACTTCATTTCTGACTCTCTGATGAAGATCAGTCATTACAGTAGTCTTGTTATGAGTTGATGGTTTATGGATTCTCTTTGTAGTTTAAACTCCATGCACACTCTTCATGATGCACACTAACATCTCAGCTGTGCAATTCCCTTAAAGAGATTAGGAGAAGATGTTCATACGGAAAGCACCCAGGCAACGCTTAAATGGCCTCTGGCTAAATACTATCTGCATTCAGTGGGCTGTATTACTTTTCCCAACATATATAACTGATATAAGGAACAGGGCATTCTTATAGACTTACTATTTTTTTTTTTTCAATTTTTATCGATTGATGTTCTCAGGCAAAGATGTTGGATCAGCAGACAGAGCGTGGAGCAGGACTACAAACCACAGAGGCTCATTTGAGGTTGACCTTATTCTAACCTTTGACCCATGAGGCTGCCGGGCCTAACCACACTTTCTGACCCCGTCACCTTATTCTATCTGCAGTGCAGCCGCAGCTTCTGCACAGGATAGAGCGGGGTTTAAAGTCCCTAGTTATATAATTACATTTCAGCAAATGCGATATATATATATATATAGGCCACAAGCTACGTAAACTATAGACTATATTTCTAATGAGTGAATTGGTTAATTAGGACTGGTTATTTACTGGCAAGTACTGGTGAAGTACTAGCAAGGTTTTGAGATAATGCAGAAAAAGGAGCAGGGAAAGAGCAGAAGTGAATTAGAAGCTTCAGCAAAAGTCTCACTGTATATACGTAATGATTTAATAATTTTAATAACGGTGTGTGCTGATGTGTTGGAATATACTTACAATATAATATACAGTATTTAATATAATATAATATAATATATAACATTTAATATTTTAGATCACAGACACACAGCTTCAATTTCAATTGTGTGTGTGTGTGTGGCAAAATACTGCATAGGTCCAAAATGGAAGGTGTATAGAATGGTGGCCTGAACTGTACAAAATCTGTGTGGGTGTGAGCGGCAAAAGTGAGACAAAAAAGGGATCAGGAGTGAATGTCATTCTGGAAATAATATAAATTAATTGGCTGGAGCAAATCAGAGTGGAAAATCTGCACTGCTAGTAATTAGGTTTCAGATTACAGCTGACTGGAATCAGGAAGAGAGAGAGAGAGAGAGAGAGAGAGAGAGGGAGAAAACTTTTCTCCCATTTAATTTTTTATCTTTTTTTTTCTTTCTTTTTTTTCGGTGAGACTTAATTTGTCGTGAAAATTGTATTTTTAAAAGGGCACCTAAACCTTGGCTTTAATTGGGGTGAGCAGAAAGGCTAGTGTGCTCTGTCAGAATCTCACTTATACGGTGAGATATTGTATGTGTGTGTGTGTGTGTGTGTGTGTGTTTGGTGGGGGTGCTTTTGCTAAGATTTTGTATAGAAAGAAAAAATCAAAAAGAATGCTTATCAAAAAGGAGATACTTATTGAAATAACAAACCAGTAAGACCAGTGTAGAATTGTATGTAAAGGTGTGTGTGTTTTACACTCACTGCGCTTCATCTGATATTCAAAGAGATGCTGTGGATTTTATAAGGGCCAAATAGTATTGTGTGCATGTATGTTTGTGTATGTATGCATGTGTGTGTGTGTATGTGTGTGTGGATGGATAGGTCAGTAGTGTATTGCCTGACCTCAGGCTACAGTTCCAATGTGTGTGTGGTGCCGTAATGTTCAAGTCTATAAGTCTATAGTGCCATATGTGTCAACATTACTGACACAGTGACTAACGTAACTTCTAGGTTTACAAAGACACCCATACTTTGTCTTACACACACACACACACACACACACACACACACACACACACAAAAACACCTCTTACCCCTTATAGTGATGTTCCTGTATTACTGCCAACAAGATAATGAGACAGAAGACAAGGCCAGAGGGAAGTGAGGTGAGTGTGTCTTTATGTGCATGTGTTTGTGTTTTGTGTCTGTATGTGTATGTGTGTGGGGGAGAGTGAAGAGAGTGGGAGGTGAGAGAGCGAGAGAAAGAAAGAGAGAGCATGCTGTGGTTGTGATTTTACTCTGCGAAGTCACACTGAGTGATGAGACTTTTGAAATAGAGAAGAGAGTTTGGTTGTATAGCAGGGCTTCAGTTGTATGCTGGTGTCCGTTATAGCTGAATGTGAAAAACACAATAGAAACCATTGCAACCATTACAAAGCTATGAGGTTCTCAGAACAGCAAGGGATAGTGGGTCTCAAAGTGGTGTCCAGGGCCTCCCCAGTGGGATGTAAAGCCAGGGTGTGCATGATTTATCATTTTTATTTAACTATGTAATGATGGTGAATCTCAATATACACTACTATATAATTATTATTATTATTGCAGCGGTTGCTATAGCGCTGTTTGGTTCCGCATGTGGGAAAACCAAAAATCAAAAGCTATATAAAAGCAAAACTAGCAATGATAAAAATAATAAAAAACAAATAAATTAAATGGTTTATACTTGTCTTAAAAATATTCAAAATCTTTAGTGCTGAAAATTCATCTGTGCGTCTTGTGATTTTTATTTTAATTTTATTTTAAAAACCTGCTGGCTGGAAGATGTTTACTTACCCCTGGTTTAAATCATTCTAACTTCAGCCTTATGACAAAAATGACTAATTTAGGACAAATTTTTTAAATCTGTAAAACTCCATGACGCTCCATAAGTAAAGGCTTGAATGTTTTTTTCAGCGGAAGAAATGGCCCACAGATGGTGCTGTCCACCATCTCTGAGTCTCTCCACGCAAACATGCTGCTGCCATATGATGACTGGTTTCTGCTCCACGAGTCTTTGTTCCTTCTACTCCTCGCTCATTGCGACTAGGATCCCGCTGTGCAGACAACACTTCCGCATTTACAGAACATAAGACACAGCCACATCCCATGACAAATCCAATTCCTTAAACCACACTTCCACATGAGTCTTTAATCTAATGTTCATAAAATCCACATTGTGCCCAAAACACATGTCAAATAAAAAAAAATAATAAAAATGTGATGCAGAAGGCCTACATGTCGGTCCTTTTCTACTCACACATGCAGAACATACTCTTACAAACCCCCTCCGAAGATCAAATCTGAACCAATACTAACACGTACTATTCAAATGAAAGCCCTGCAAAAGTTTCCCTTGCATTTGCCCCTGCTGTGATTATCTGGACTGGCGCTGACTGTGTTTTTATATGACAGTAAATCAGTTTCAGTTTGTCATAAGGAAGCTCAGTCTGACCAAAACCATGGTAGGTATAAACTTATCATTTGGTAAATGTATCAAATCATTTTTTCCCCCTTTTCTTCTTCAGCTATTAATATATTAGAGTATGTAGATGCACTCCATTTGGCAACCCTGCAGCAGTGTAAATAGAGGCGCGCCTGGCAGCCAGGTGACTCCTAATGACTTTAATCACCTGCTCTGTGGTAGGGATGGGCAAATGAGAGAGGGGGGTGGGAGGTAGGGGGGGTGTTAGGCGGTTGAGGGAAAAGAGGACGTTTTACAATTTCGCTGTCGAGTCTGAAGAAAGGCTTGTATAAATCCAAGCGAGCACAGTCTGCGTGTTTGGATGGAATTCGATTTCAAATAAATTCACAACAGTTCTTGCAATTGTTACAATTGCTCCTGCCTTATTATTCATTTATAGTTAGGTCTTAAAACCTATTCAGTAACTATAGTGAAACTAGAAGGAATGCTGGTTTGAAATGGAAATCATAACTCACCAATGGTTCCTGGAGTTTAAGGGCTTATAATAGCTAACTTTTAATTTGCATCAAGTTATGTTGCATCATTTAGTGTCTGGCTGCAGATCATGAAAGGTTAATTCTGAATTTCAGTCTCTGGCACTGCAGCCTAGCAGCAGTCAGTCTTTCCGGAGCTCAGACTTCCCTCTGCAGAAAACCCAGCTAATGACAGTGACAAGCATTATCTTCATGTTTTGACAGTGGAGAGTGAATTTAGAAACTTTCACCAAGTCAGAATCTGGTTTTCACACTCTCATTTTTTAATGACTAAGAAAGGAATAAAAGACAACATGTTGCTATAGGAAAAAAATAATCAATGACGGTGGTGTGATGTCGCCCACAGCAAACCCCAAAGTTGATTATTTTCTAATAACAGCACATCCTGAAGTGTTTTATTCCTCCTATACCATAGCTAGAGATTATCTTTTTTTTTACTGTATTACCTATGCATCATACTTTTAACCATTTCTAGGTACATTTAATATTACAGATTCTGAACTCTATAACGTTATATGAAACATTTTAATCAGTTCTGTTTTACTTGGTTTGCTTTGGTCATTATCGGGTAGTCATTTGGTCACTGGAGGTATATGACATGATTCTTATAGTATTTTTATAGGTTTTATAGTAGGTTTAGTAGGTTTATAGACTTATGTTTCAGTTCCTAAATGTACATAGATCATTTGGCTACCTTTTACATCTTTATTCAGAAAGTTAAATTCATTCATTCCTATTTTCCTTGTGTTACTCATAGGTTTACTCTCTACATTAGATAATAAAACTGGAGCATGTGTGCAATTAGGGAACATTTTGAACATTTTTGCTGTACTGAGAAAAGAACTGAAAACCTCTATGGTTTGCTCAAAGTACCTAGGGTGGAACCACAGTTTTTTTGCATAGTCATTAAATCTTTATGATGCAACGTGGATGTAGTTGCATATGGATCCCACAAAACCTTCTGGAAAACTCAAGTAACTGGAATCTCTTTTTTTTTTTTATTGCTCTAGGAGGATTACATGATGGTGCAGCATTGCTACCTCACAGCTTTGGGGTTTTCTGGATCCAACTTTCTGTGGGGGTGTTTTGCATGCTTTGCCAGTGCCCATATGGGTTTCCTCTGGGTTCTCTGGTTTGCTCCCACGTCCCAAAAATACAAAATAAAACAAAAAAATGCCAGTGGGTGTACGTGGTAAATCTAATTTGCCCCTAGGTGTGAATGAGTGTGTGAATGAGTGTGTTTGGGTCCATCTAGAATGTACTCCCACCTCCACGGCCAGTGTTCCAGATCAACCACAGCCCTGACCAGGACAAAGCAGTTACTGAAGGTGAATGAATGAATGGATTGCTCATGTGTTTGAACAGCTATGCTATAACACTATTGGTAAGACCTTATTTCACATCATTCTTATCCTAAACCCTCTATCCTATTAGGGTTTTTTTGGGTATAGTTTGCATAGTCTATGGTAGCACATATGCTGCACACGCATTCTAAAATCTTAATCAATAATCACTAAAGTAGTTATTTGGTTCAAGCATAGCTACTTTATCTCAGATCACACTGTGTACCCTATCTCTGTATCTGTAAGGATGAGCACTACTATAAACTGCTTTAGCTGCATGTTTATGAGCTCAGTCTGTCTGAAAGGAGCCTGAGTATTCACAGGAAAATGACAGAAGGCTGATAAGCACAGTGCATCACCCACATAAACAGAGAAGGATAAAGAGGGGAAAGAAAAAAAAGAAGAGAGCAAGAAAAAAAAACAATAAATTGGATGAATTAGAGAAAGAGAAAGAGGGATGGAGAGGATAGGAAGGAGCATCTTGCAAATAAATAACATTCTACTCATGTTAATGAAAATCATTTTATTTTATGGAAGTTTCTGAAGACGCCTTTGCACTACGAGAGAAATGAATGGCCAGTGAACTTTTGCAGGATGAGAAATGTTATGCTACCAAAGGCTGTAAGTGCACAGGAGAGTTCTTTCTTTCTTTAATATGAATCTGATTTAAAGATATCTTGACATTTCTGAAAGCATCCAGTAATCAGTCTTTAGTTTAAAGTTTAAAGTTTAAAGATTATAATGTATTATACCGTATTTTTCAAGGTGCTGTAACAGTATA
>JAOUQY010000038.1:8035763-8049031 GCA_028566355.1 Doras micropoeus | reverse complement strand
GCTGGTCCACTTTAGCCATGAAACCTCCCACACTAAAATGACAGGTGTTTCAGTTTCATTGTCTAACCCCTGTAAATCTGGTTTGTTACCAAGAAATCAAAATAAACACAACATCTTCTGTCCTTACACTTAAAGTTCACCTTAACTTTTTATTGTTTTTATGTTTATTGAGTTCTGCATTATTGAGTCAGTACAAAAAGATTTTATATTTCCAAACTTTACTTTTCTAACAAAAAATGTGATGTTACGCAACAATGTATGTTGAAAGCAACGCATTAGATAACAGAGCACTTTTCAGACAAAAAACCTAATGAAGGCTGCTGGGTTTTGCATGAAGTAAGTGTGACAATCAAAGTCTCCAGAAGAGCTGTGTCAGATTCTCCAAGACACTCAGTAAAACGTACCAGATAATTTCTGTACAATACGATGTAGAAGTCTTAGGCACATACAAAGACTTGCTATAAACTCTATAAAGTGCAGTAAACAGTAATAAACTAAAGGAAGTCAATATTTGGTGTGCCTTTTTCTTTAACAGTGTTCCCAGGTACAATGTGTTCAGTTTTATAAGGAAGCTTAAAAAGCTTTTAGGTTTTACTGAGCATATATAAAACAAACAAAAGCATGTTATTCGATTATTATTTTACAATAAAGATATATAAGAATAAATTGGAATAATCTATATTTATTTTCATACGTTTTAATTTCATATCACAGCCCTATCAGAGCTGCTGTTTATTCTCAGATTTTAAGAGCACTGTTGTATAAAATAATAATAATTAAATAATAAATAATAATAATTAATAAATGTTTAAGTCCATGTAATTATTTTATAGCGTATGTATTTTCATGTAACACAAAAGTTACAGAATTCTTTAACAAGCATTTTTTTTTAAAACAACAAGTCAAGTATTCAGTGTAATTAAGATGCATAGTTGCAATTAAAAAGTGTAACAGGTGAACCAAGGTTATTTACTTGGCATGTAAAACAAAAGATTTAAACGATTATCTGAGAGAAAACTATTGCATTAGTGTTCTGTTGTCTTGTGTGAACATTTTGGCTGTGCTGTAACTATCATGTCTTACAAAACACATCCGCATTTAAGAGGATGTAATTGTGTAACAAATGAAGCCTCTGTAAAGAGTTTTTCAGTAAACACACAGCTTTCCTCTCAGACAATAATGAGAAACAAAAGTTGGAAGCTCGACTGCAGCACTGATTGGATCAGTGTGTTGCGTTTTGTGTGTGTGTGTGTGAGAGAGAGAGTGGAGCTGTGCCGTGTAGAAGCCCTTGCTGCTGTGGGCAAACGTACAGGGAACTCACGAAGGCAATCACGCTGAGCCTCATGTAATTGGGTTTTAACACGGGGGAACAATAGCATCTCCCTCACTGTTTTTGTCACCGCTCCAAAACCGCATTACCCCGTGCCGAGGACACCTCCACATCATTTCTTTGGGTCTTGTAATATAGCAGAGGAAATGGGTGCGCTCGTTTCTCCGGCACGCTGCCTTGGCACCGTGATCAGGCGAGAGGAAGTAGCTTCACATAGCGTGTCTTCATTAAAGTGTCATCCCTCATTATTTGGCTCCTATCTCAATTAGCACTAGCTTTAATAAAGGGTTCCTCTCTGTCTCTTGCTCCTTTGCGCTCTCTCTCTCTCTCGCGCACGCTCTCTCTTTCTGTCTTGTTCTCTCTCTCTCTCTCTCTTTCTCTCTCTCTTTTGGTCTTCTTCCATTTAATTGTAGCTGGTTGCTTGGAGTGAGAGAGATGAAGACTGGTGGCTCAATATGGAGTGTGAGGGGTGAGACAACACCGGTGTGTCTATGAGAGCAGCTTGCTTCTTTACTCCTCTGTCTGTTTTTCTCTCTTTCTCTTTTTCTGTCCCCCTCTGAGAGCAATTAGACCTGGTCGCCTTCAGCTGAGCTGTGAACGCAGGCGCCAGCTCTCCCCCCTGTAATCTGGGAAAGTACTGCACCACTACACTAATACAGGCCACACTGGGACTGTGTGTGTTTGTGTGTGTGTGTGTGTGTGTGTGTGAGAAGGAGAGAGAGTGAGAGAGAGAGACCACCACCACCTTCACTTTCCTTGCCCTTAGAGAGAAGGGTTCATTTAAGCTTTGTAAACCTATATAAAGCTACAGGCAGGAGATCACACCACTCTCACTCTGAGGAAGGTCTCTTGGTATAGCCATAGACTCATTTTTTCACTTCAGCCCATTTCAAGGGCCTCTGTTTTATATTTAGCCTGGCCCCGTGGCTGACGAGGGCCCGGCACTCTGTAATTGACCTCATACATTTGCACTGTGAGCGTGTGACATGGAGTGACAGGCCCTGCGTGTAGGTGGGGATGGCCCGGGTTCTTCAGCGGCTGATCGCTCAAATCACACTCTAATTGGGGGATATTAAACTAGCCATCCCACTTAGCCTTTGGGAGGCCGATCCATATTCAGGCAGCATATCTGTAAACTCAGGCATGCTGGATCTCACATTCAGCTGTATACATGTTACAGAGCATAGGCGGAGAGGGAGCTTAGAGCATATAGACATACATCCACATGCATTAGAAGAGAACATACCTATATATATATATACTTTTTATTGTTGTCTAGGTCTCCCTTGTGTGAACAAAACAGCCCTGATCCAGCGAGACATGAACTCCAAAAAACCTCTGAAGGTGTGCTCTGGTATCTGTATCTCCAATCTATTAGCAGCAGATCCTTTAAGTCATGTAAGCTGTGAGCTGGGGTCTCTCTGGATCTGACTTGTTTGTCCAGGACATCCCACTGATGCTCAGTTAGAGATCTGGGGAATTTGAAGGCCAAGTCTTTCAAGAAGACCTTGAACCTTTGTTTTGTTCCTTAAACCATTCCTTATCAATTTTTTGCAGTGTAGCAGAAATGAACAGTGCCCAGAGCATCCTGCAGCTTCGACCAGCTTGCCTTTATAACATAGTGCATCCTGGTGCCACCTTTTCCCCAGGTAAGAGATGGACATACACCCAGCCATCTACATGATGTAAAAGAAAATGTGATTCCTCAGACCACGCCACCTTTTTCCATTGCTCCATGGTCCAGTTCATGTGCCTATTGTAGTTGCTTTCGGTGGTGTACAGGGGTCAGCATGGGCATTCTGGTGTGTTCTGACACCATTATGTCCTAACCAGCATCAGCTTTTTCAGCAATCTGTGCTACAGTAACTCTTCTGAAGGAGCAGACCAGACAGGCTAGCCTTCACTCCCCAAGCACATCACTGAGCCTTGAGTGCATATGACACTGTCATTGGTTCACCAGTTGTCCTTCCTTGGACCACTTTTGGTAAGTACTAACCACTACATACCAGGAACACCCCACAAGACCTGCGGTTCTGTAGATACTCTGACCCAGTCATCTAGCCAATTTGGCCTTTGTCAAAGTCACTCAGATCCTTACGCGTGCCCAGTTTCCTGCTTCCAACACATCAACTTTGGGAACTGACTGTTCACTTCTTGCCTAATATCTCCCACCCCTTTACAGGTGCCATTGTAATGAAATAATCGATGTTACTCACTTCACCTGTCAGTGTTGAGACATTTATTGGACAGTGTGTTGATGATGATTGGTAGTCCTCTCAAAGGGGTGGAACCTTGTAACCAACCAACTGCCAATCACAGAATCAGTATTGAACATGACTGATATCTCAAACGTGCCAGTCAGGGAGTCACTTGAAGACTGCAGTAGTGGTGTAATTTGCAAACAATGTAAATAAACTGTAAGTATAAAGTACTGTTTGATTATTGGAATTCATATGTTGTTTAAAAAAGTATGCATGCCCGGATAATTAAATTCACACACGCACAAGTCAAAACACACACATATAGACATGTAGGTATAACATGTCACCCTGTTAATTCCTCACACACACACACACTCATACACTCATATAGGCTATAGACTCACATGTAAACTCACATATACATACACACATACAGGAGCCTACACATACAAATGCAAACCTACTGTGTGTGTAGAATAGTCAAGCCAACGATGCTGCATCACACGGTGACATAACACACTATCAGCACCCTTCCACATACATGAACTCACCGAATCCAATTGGCATGCAATTTAGCTCTCCTGGGCTCCCAATAACTTTAATACATAAGCTGCTGAACTTGAAGAGCTCCTGAGCTGCCTTTTTTGAGTTCATAATTGGTCTCATTCAGACAGCCTGTGGAACCTTCTGGTAAACTTCTATTTATTTTGACTGAGTAAGCTATCTAATTATCTTTCAAGACAAGGGGGTCTCTCCTAACTGAGGGAATTGTTGTTTACAGTTGACAACAATATACATCTAATAATATATTATTAGATAATATAATGATATATATAATGATATTAGATTTTGGTTTTGCTACATTCCAGAAAGATCTTATGCAGAAACAAAGATGGGACACAGAAGTCCTTTAAATGGGGTCCTTTAAGCATCATTTCATTATAATACCTATGTGTGATTGGCTAGTAAGATTTGTATTTAATAATAAGGAAGAACCTAAAAACCTAAAGGTACAAAATAATATGTATTATAATATGTATAATGTGAAATGTTACATAAAATGTCATTTTTAATTCATAAAAAGGATTTTTGTAGACCACAGAGGTTGTGTGAGCTTTTCACACAAAAGCATATTTCTTGTGAATTTTGGGCCAGTTCTTTTTTTTTTAAACATCATTTATGTCAGACACAAAGACACATAAACAGACAGATGCACAAACACACATGCATATATCTACATACGCAAACACACAAACAGTCCACACACAGTATACCGAGACGTTCAAAGGCAAGCCGCA
Organism: Doras micropoeus; assembly: GCA_028566355.1. Classification (NCBI taxonomy): domain Eukaryota; kingdom Metazoa; phylum Chordata; class Actinopteri; order Siluriformes; family Doradidae; genus Doras; species Doras micropoeus. Next base: position 8,044,202 of record JAOUQY010000038.1, on the reverse strand, counting down.
GGAGGTGTTTTGAGAAGACAACAAAAGTGGTAGTTGCTGCACTCAGGACTCTTGATTTTGGTTTATGATAACTGTGTCCATTATTAATGCATATAGCAGACACATCAGGCCCATGTGCTGCTTCTGGGCTGCTGTTTGGTGTGCTGTGAGGCTGCGCTGCATTCCACAGCTCTGCATGTGTGTCTCTGGGGAGAATCGTGAATAAATATCAGCAACAAACATGTTCTCTCAAAAACAACAGCCATTACTGCTTGTAATAGCTCATGTCATACAGGTATGACACTGCTGTCGAGGTTTAGCTTCTTCCTCTCCTCCTTCTGCTTCTCATAGCAGTGGGACAACAACAAGCTTACTCAGCGGATTTGCATAGATTTAGTTTAGTTCTACTTATGTGTTTGTATATATATATATATATAACTATATAGAACTAAACTAAATCTAAACTAAACCTAATGGCCAGGGTCATGGGCAGACAGGGCTCACTGATGTGCATGAAGGGTGAAGACTATCCTGTCTGGTTTGATCCCACAGAAGAGTTACTGTTGCACAGATTGCTGAAAAGGTTAATGCTGGTCATGATAGAAAGGTGTCAGAACACGCAGTGCATCACAGCTTGCTGCGTATGGGGCTGCGTAGCTGCAGATGGGTCTGAGTGCCCGTTCTGACCTCTGTACATCCCCGAAAGCTCCTACAATGGACACACTAGCATCAGAACTGGACCAAGGAGCAATGGAAGAAGGTAGCCTGGTCTGAGGAATCACATTTTCTTTTACATCATGTGGAATGACCGGGTGCGTGTATGTCTCTTAGCTGGGGGAGAGATGGCACCAGGATGCACTATGGGAAGAAGGCAAGCTGGTGGAGCCAGTGTGTTGCTCTGGGCAATGTTCTGCTGGGAAACCCTGGATGCTGGAATTCATGTGGATGTTACTTTGATATACTTTGATAACACCTACCTAAACATTGTTTCAGACCAAGTACACCCTTCATAGCACCAGTATTCCCTAATGGCAGTGGATGCAGTTTTAATATAGTAATTAAATCTAATTTACTGAAGATAAAGATTTATTCAAAACCTATATCACCCATGTGAAAAAGCAATTGCTCCCTTAGCTACCAAATCAACCAGTTAACTAAATTCAGCTGACTGTTGGGTTTAAATTCACTAGCCACACCCAGGCATGATTAGTACCAGACCTGTTGAATCTAAACATCATTTAAATAGAACATGACTGGTAATGTGAAGCAGGATAGAAGGTCTCTAAAAGCAGCACATGATGCCACATTCTAAAGAGATTCAAATACTGATGTGAAACAAACTCACTGAAATCTGAACCACAGTGAGAGCCGTTAACCACAAATGGAGACAAGTTTGAACAGCGGTGAACCTTTGCAGGAGTGGCTGGCCTACCAAAATATCACCCAGAGCACATCAAGATCTAATCCAGGAGGTCACAAAAGAACACAGATGAACATCTAAACAGCTGCAGGCCTCACTTAACTCCCTTACAGTCAATGTACACGATTCCACAATAAGAAAGACACGGGGCAAAAATTACATTCAAGGGAGCACTGCAAGGCTCAAAACACTGCTGACCAAAAAGAACACAAAGGCTCGTCTCACGTCTGCCAAAAACAGCTAGATGACCAAGACTTTTGGGATAATATTCTGTGGACTGATGATTCAAAGATGGAACATTGTGGAGGACATGGCTCCTGTTACATCTGGTGTAAAGCCGACACTGCATTCCACCATAAGAACACCATATCTACAGTCAAACATGGTGGTGGTAGTGTGATGTTCTGGGGCTGCTTTGCTTCTGCAGGACCTGGACAACTTGTCATAGTTGATGGAACCATGAATTCTGCTCTCTATCAGAAATTCCTGAAGGACAATGTCCACCTGTCAGTTTGTGACCTAAAGCTCAAGCAAAGCTAAAGCAAGTCCACCTCTGAATGGCACAAAAGAAAGAAAATGAAGGTTTTGGAGTGGCTGAGTCAAAGTTCTGACATGAATTTTTCACATGGGGGATATATATAGGTTTTGAATCAATCTTTATCTTCAGTAAATGGAATGATCGTTTTAAAGTTGCATTTTGTGTTTAGTCGTGTTGTCTTTATCTTATATTAAAATGAGTCGGATGATCTGAAACATTTCAATTTGACAAATTAGCAGAAATAGAAGAAATTGGGAAGGGCCAAATACTTTGTCATGGCACTGTATGTATATGTGTGTGTGTGTGTGTGTGTGTGTGTGTGTGTGTGCAGAAAGCATAGCTAAAAATAAAAAAAGTGCCTGAACTCACTTTATACATAATATTGTACAAAAATCAAATAATCAATATTTTCATTGTATTTATTTATCTGATATGTTGCACATTGGAGAGACAACAATTCACAACAAAGATACTATTGAGGAGTGCATTTTTGTTAAATTAATTTATTTAGTTTACTAGTTTATTACTAAATACCTGAATTCATTTATTAAAAGTACTTAGTAATTAATGCTATTTCCATATTCAATTCAATGCAATTTTATTTCAAAAGCGCTTTTAACAATGGACATTGTCCCAAAGCGGCTTTAGAAAGACTTAAAACCCAGTGATAACATATAACTTTTTTTTTTTTTTTATAAATAAATATATAAATAAATGTATTCCTAGAGTTTATTCCTAATGAGCAAGCCAGGGGCAACGGTGGAAAGGAAAAACTCCCTGAGACATTAAGAGGAAGAAACCTTGAGAGGAACCAGACTCTAAAAGGAACCCATGCTCATTTGGGTAAGACCAATAATAAATAATCTCTTCTGTAACTGTGTGATATATATAAAAAAAACCCGCAACCAGTAAATTTATTAAAGTTTTAACATAAAATATGCTTTGTTGAAGTTGGACATTGTCACTGATGGACATTTGACTGATGGGGTGCAAAACTATTCATGGCAATTAGTCTTAGCCATCATAGGAAAGGCAGTTTATATCAGTTGCAAAGCCACATTCATGGTTTCGAATTGTTCATCTTTAAGCTGTTCATCATGGTGATCTTTAGGCTGTCCACGTGGGGCCATCCTCAGCATCAGTGAGTGATCTCCAAACAAAAGTAGAGCAGGATTAACGATCACTGGTGTCTTATGGTGTCTCGGGCAGAGCACATGTATTCCAACTTATAATATTCATTATACTAGAGAGCTGGATGCTGATTGGTCAGTACATGATGATTAATTTCCTATAACATCATTGTTCAGTTAGTAGTTTTATGGCTTTGTATAGATTATATGCTAACAGATAGCAGATGCTGCACATAAACCGATTAAACCAACATGTAATTGTAGTTTTCTCTGTGCACATGTTTATTTAACATTTTTTACAACAATGCTTTATAATGGTCAGAGGTAAGCTGTGACTTTAAGTCTTCAGGATCTTTGCAGTTTATCAGTAACACAACAAGTGCTGTGTTTATATCTTATTATTATTATTATCAAGAGAAAGAACAAAATAGTTGTTTGCCATTATTAATTTTTTTTTTTATAATTACCTGTTTTATTCCCCAAGACCTCAAAAAGTTATCATAGAACAACTGTTAATAAGCTTAACATACTCTCATTTTATTGCTTAAAAATAGCCTGTTTATCTTTTTATGAGTGATATGGTAATGATGGATGAAAAATAGGTTTTGGAAACTAATGATGTCTCAAAAATCTAATAATGATTGTACATCTAAGTGCTGTAAGGTCACATAGTACAAAGTTGATCATGTGTAGTAATGGAAAAGCTAAATAAGACTTATTTCTATTCTGGAAGAAATGTGGTATTAATATGCTTTCTTTTCAAATAAAAAGCCAGTTCTCTGGTGCTTCTTGCCATCTCTGTGTATTGTGTATGGTACATGTAGAATGAGTTTGAACAGCAATAATTCCTTCTAATACTGCTGAGGTCAAGGTTGGGCACATACAAACACAGGCTGCAGTAATCATGCAATCTGTGTCTTCCTTTATTTAAGACTATACAACAGTTCTGCGCACACATGCACTCACACACACATACACACACACAGACACAGAGTACATTAGAGGGTCAATCCCATTTAGTGGGTGGCCCTACACTAGAATAGACCAATGCACTGGTGTAGGAAGGGCATTTTAATGCTGAAAGCATTTCCCAAAATCAAGCTTTTTGTCTTCTGTCTCTTTTCAGCACTGACCATTCAGCTTGTTTTACTTCCTCATGAAGTGCAGTTAAAACAAAGTAATGATGAAAAATAAAACAGCAATGAAAAGACAGAAGTAATTTATTAGTGCAACTCTGGGCTCAACCCCCCAACACACTTGCACGTATATTAAAAAAAAAGGCCGGATATTTATTAATATATTATATATCAGGAATGGGAATGGGAGTTGTGAGATGTGTAATTGCAGCATTGGAAATATTCCTCCAAGGACTCACGGCCATATTAAAAGGGAAAACTTGAGACATGTTTGTGATAATATTGCTAATAAATCTCAGAGCTGGGCCTCGGACTCCTTGACGTTCACAGTACGTGGCAGTTCATCTTGGTGGGGCCTCCAGGATTTAAGATTGGCCACAAACAATCTGAGTGGCAGCGGATTGCGCAGGGACACGCGCGTCTCGCTATCCCATAAATCTCCACTTCCTCCTATGCAAATGATGCACGGTTTTAATTGATAATTTCTCACATAGGACGGCTGTGTGGCGGACGGGAGGGTCCTAATGAGACGGAGAAGGGGGGACAGCCTAGAGCATTCACTTTACGGCCAGAATGAGCGATCGCTCTGGGAAGTGGGGTAATTATTTAGCTCAGGGTGTGTGTTTGTGTGTGTGTGTGTGTGTGTGAGTGTGGGTTTCTGTATGGGCAAACATGAGGGAAATGCTCTGGTTTTTAATAATTAGTATACGTGGTAATGTTTTATTTTGAGCATCTACTTAGAATATACTTTTGTGCTATATAAATTCTATCTATCTATCAATCAATCTATCTATCTATCAATCTATCTATCTATCTATCTATCTATCTATCTATCTATCTATCTATCTATCTATCTATCTATCTATCTACCCCCCTCTCTATATGTGTGTACAATATATATACATATATATTAATGATATATTATTATATATTAAAAGTGAAATAATGTGGGGGGTGAAAGGGAACTTACTATTAGAAGAGGTTAGAAGTAAGATTTGATGGAAAAAAGAGAGAGTGGGCCGATCTGTCTATCAAAGCAGCACAACAACGCACAGAACATTTTAAATGAAATCACCCCAAAGCTCCAGTTTGCTCCAGTTTGCACACACAGAATCCCACTCCCATCCATGCCAGTTCCAGGCCACTGTCTCGTCCTCACCGACGTCACCACATTATAGTGACAGTTTCATTTGATTTCATGCAAATAATGGGCCGGGATGGAGCGGATCAAAAATTAATGTTCAACTTTTTGAAGCCCACATGAATTATTAAGGATGATTAATTCTTAATGATGGATGTCAAAAAATCAGCACCTCCCGCTAATCCCCGTAAAGCCACTTTACAGCACAGGGCTGCGGTTACAGAGAGGCGGAGAGGCGGAGAGGCAGAAAGGCAGAAAGGCAGAAAGGCTCGGCTCGACTGTTTGCTCGGTTACTGTAAAACGTCTCTCTGTTCTCTTCCTCTCTGTGTTTACTTTTGGCTAAAATGGGAGTAGTGGGTGAAATAATGGGTCTACAAAAAAATGTTTTTTCTTTCTAATGTGTATGTCAGGCAGTGGGAAAGATAGCAAAAGAGAGAGAGAGAGATAGAGAGAGAGAGGGGAGAAAGAGAGACAGAGTGTGTTTTACACTTTGTTTATGCTGAACTGAGCTGAACAGGCTGAGAAGTTTTCAAGCATGTTTGGTGTAATACAGCAATCTATATACAGTTATTAATCACACACATGTTGAGATCAGATCAGAGTTTTGGGGACAAAACCTCACTGTTATATAAAATCAAGTCTCTGCTAGTTAAGTTCTTGTCTTCATGATGCCATGGGGAAACTGGGCAAGGCTGCATTTTGCAAATGATGTACATAATGCTTAAAAAAAAGGAAAAAAGAGCACATAAACATGAATAATAAAATGTTTCACAATTTACATATCCTTCATCTGGAAGCATCAGATTGATATTATGAGAAATTAGAACAACCTTGAACAAGTGAAGTGAAGGAACTCGAACCCAAGCCTTACGCCTTTTGAGCTGGTAATTTTTTAAAACAAATTTGACATTGTTAAATGAAATATTAATGCTATTTGAACTGAACTGAAATGATCTAACTTGCACTGACAGCCGGGCATGTCCACTGTCCATATTAACATTACAACACAGCAAATTAAAATAACATTTCTACAACAACAATATCCATATACACAGCCTACACGTTACATGCATCCATAAACGGTATGTCCACATACAGGGTTTTAACAACAGCTCATTTACATTATGTTTTTGTTTGTCTATACTATTTGTATAGAAATGCTGCAGGACAAAGCGTTCTGGGGTCGGACATGGACTTTTGTGACTCATTGTTCATTGTGGATACGAATGCAGATTTTAGAGTAGGATTTTAGAGTAGGCTAACGCATATGGTGCTTTGCTCTTTTAATTCCATTTCAAGTCTGTATTTTAACAGCATGCGACATTCATTTAACGTAAAACTATAAACCAAAGAAAAAATGAGAATAAAAAAAAAAACAGTGTATTAATCAGATAATCAATAATCCAGAATCATGTAATTGAGACTAAGCTGAATGCTGTGTGTGACATGTTGTAAGTGTGTATACGGTTTTGCATAAACACTGCCAGCGCAGATGTATAATGATAGTTTCACACCAGTAGGGGGAAGAGTGTCCAAAGAAAAAAGTAGAGATAATGGCACTTCTCAGTGAGCTAAAGAGAACGGCTCTACAGCTGCCCGTGTTCTTCAGCAGCTTGGATGCCTATACTGTTTTCCTAATATCTTTAAAGTAAAAATAAAGTGTTAGCAGGAAAAGCCGTTTGTATTGGATTGGAGATATGTGCATATAGGTAGATGTGCATTGGTGCCATTATACTACAAGTTTATTGGCGTATACATGCGATATGGATTACAATCCTCATACAGTCTGAGTTGGCTAAATAAACAAGATATTGCCCAAACTCTGGCTCACTGCACTCTTCAAGTCAAGGCCTCGGCAGTTCACCAGAGAACACCCGCAATCTGCAACCCTCTCAAGTGTTATGATTGTCTCTAAAATCCACATCTGACCTCCACACTTCCTCTTGCATCATTATCCTTCCTCGTGCGCCGCAGCCTGACATGCTTTTTTTTTTGTACATTTTTTTCATGAAAGGGTTCAACAACCGGCATGTTGTACAGCGGAGTAATTAGCAACGCATGCTCGTATTAATTAGTGCCGAGTGCTCTCGTTTTATTAAAACGTATCAGGGAGAGATGGGGCGAGAGGCGTGACAATGGAGAGCATTGTTCTGGAGTGGGATTAGAGCACGTCTCTATCTCTGACCTCTCCACGCAGCACGGTGCGGGACAGCAGAACCCGGCTCAACCCTTCATTAAGCATTTTATGCAAATGCTATTTGTTTTATAAGCAAATTAACGGCGCAGATTCGCTGAAAAACAGGTGCTGTGGTGTGAATGTGCACTAAATGATGTGATACTGGAGGAATTAATTAGAGCCTGAGCGGTAATTAGATGCAATAATTTGTGTGATTAGCGGCCTATTTAAGAAGCAAGACACAACCCCCCATAACATTATCCACACATACTGTCTCTGAATGCTTGAATGAGGGTGTTTGTTATGTGTGTGTGTATGTGTGTGTGTGTGCGTGTGTGTTGTCCATAACCACACACGGACAGATGAGACAGGCTTTCTTTCCCTGCACTCAGGAAATGTTTCATTAAAAAACGCTGAGGTGGCCCTGGCTAATTACAAAAGCAAGCTCATGGTAAGGGGGCCTCAAAACATCCTTTTTAAAATCTCTCCCACTTTTCTTGGCTCAATGCCAGCTGCTTTAAGGCAAAAAAAAAAAAAAAAAACGAGGCCTCGTCAGCTCAAAACAAAATGAAACCTATCCATGCAGTGCTACTACATTTGGAAAGGGCTCAAAGATAAAAGACAAAATCTTTTTTTCTCCTTTCGCGATGTATTATTGAAATCATGAAGTGCATAATTAATTTTTGCAGATGCAGTATATTTTGGGCCTCATTGTAATTCTGTTAGTGGGGCCGCTCCGCTTTCTGATCATGAAGTCAGGTGTAAAGGATGTTCAGCAAAAACTTTTCAGCAACGTGAGAAAGGATAATCAAGGAAATGTGAAGAAGTAACAATTAGTTCTCTGTTTTCTTTAACCATTGCACACATACGTTATGAAGCATTATTTACAACCCCAATTCCAATGAGGGACATTGTGTAA
>JAOUQY010000038.1:7971124-7987105 GCA_028566355.1 Doras micropoeus | reverse complement strand
CACACACACACACACACACACAGATGTTTGCTGTTTTTCCTGATACTATACAGTATACTCACCTCATCTGACAAAAAAGGTGGTGACTGTATACTCCAGAAAATAAATAAATAAATAAATAAATAAATAAACAGATAAATAAATATATAAATATTTTGCTTACAAATGAATTAATTCGAAATAGATTTTTAAAAAAAAGATTTATTACTAATATCCTAAATGCTGTACTTATTTTTATCCACCACCATTATATGTATAATGTGATGTAACGTGTGATATAAATGTACATAAAACCCCCTTTTCTTCTATTTTAATTCATATGCACCACATCTAGAAAATGAATGTGCTTCTTGAAATTCTTGCTTCAAGGCTGCAAACAAAGACATATATCAACCGCATACAAATTCGTAATTACTATGATACAAGGATATCCATATTACTTCTGCCATTTTCATTTGTTCAGATGTGGTAATTATTAGCGCAGCTCTGTATGGAGAGGCTTTAATTAAAGATATAATTTCATCTCGCACAATCAATTGGTATTTTAATAAGAATGTACGAGGATATGCGACGCAAGGGAAGTTGGTTCTCCTGTGCTGTTTTGACGGCGGGCTTACAAAGGCAAAGATCGATTGCATTTATAAGGGAAAGTACCTGAACACTGGCGAGCATGTTCATCAACTAATTTCACAGCATAATTCAAAGAACTGGTATGAGAGACTGTTTGAACTTCCTCTGGCAGAAAGACTACAGCAGAAACGTGGAGCTTTGCAAAGCTAGCAAAGACGTACTGTGGAGCCTGTGTCACCTCGGCTAGGTGTTAAAAATGGAGGTGTTGAAAACCCAGACAAATTATATAACACATAAATAACCAGGGATACAGAATACTGGCATACAAGTAATGTTGCAGTTGATTTGTTATTACTATTGCAGGCCAAGTTACCTAACTTCCTACCTAACATCCTAAATATTGAGCGTGAACTGTAAATCTGAGCATTACTGACTTGCTAATGCTAGTCAACTCAAGTTCTGTAACCTAGCATAATTAATTAAACAGCATCACTTCTAAGCACCAAGCAGCAACAAGCCAGAAAATCAAACTGTTACATTTAGGTTTCCATGAAAACAAGTGCCACCTACAGTAAAATGCATATTTTTGTAAGTTAAATGTTAGCAAGCAGTCAAGCACCAGGTAGATTGTCTAGCTGGTGATGTAATGGAGTGCTAGCACTCACTAATGTTCACTAAGGGTGTTAAGGTCAAAGTTCTATTTAATACAGCTTTGTAGTGTTTCTACCATGTTCAGGTAATCCAATTAGCTTCATTTATTGCACACACTAAGCTGTGAGATGCTTGTAATGTAATGTGCTGAAGTAATAAACATCAACAGTACAGTTAGCTAGCTATCTAAATAATGTATGCAATGCTTACATATTATAGTGACAGCCATTCATCTGATACCTTATATTATTTAATACATTAACACATTTAACAGATAAATAGTAGGTAGTTATCAAGTTAGCTAGCTCTTATTTGTCTTTAGCTAATCCAGTAAGAACTGCCTAGCTACATCCACAATAATGTTTTCATTTCAAAACTCTCTATACAGACAAATGTCTTAGCTCTGTATTAGAAAAAAGCTTCATCCATACTAACGTGTCTGAAAATATGCATATGCGTAACACATGACCATTCACATGTGCACGTGTTGGTGAAAACAGGAAGTGGATTGTCTACTCAACCAACTGTTGCAGACAAAAAGCTCAGCAATGCTTGTAATTCTTTATTGTTTTTTTTCTGGGAAAGGATTATGTGATAGAAGCGTAATGAGTCAGGTTGCTAAGACCCGATCAGGAATTGAATGTCGGCGTCGGCGTCGGCGTCTCCGTCTCCGAGTTTTAAATCTGCGACTCTGGAGTAGTACGGAGAGCGGGCATAAACATATCAAAAGTAATGCTCTTTAAAACTAAAACCTATTAGTGTGGACGTAGCCTCAGGGTAACACTAGCCAGTTAGCTATGTTCATTAGCTATAACCTTTGTGCATGTATGTGTTTAGCTAGCATGCATTAATGCCAGACCCTGGTTGCATCATAAAATAGTTTATTTACTAGCTTTCTGGCATCATTTAGCTAAATTTCTTGATCAGTAACATGTTGGTATAATTACTAAAAATGCATTCTTTCTAGTTTATTAAGTAAGACCTGTACATGATACCAGTGGAACTTTATGCGAGCATTCAACAGAGTTTTTTACACCAGGACCGTCCAGGTCTTAGAAGCTCCTCGATGCTAAAGACTTCCATAATACATATAATGTAACTGCATCGTATATACAGCAGGACTCCGAGTGTGTGTATGCATGACAGCTGTCGATTCGGCATAAAAAAAAAGAAAGTAGAGATTTCATTGTAAGTTGCATGTATCCATTGCTGGAAGCACTGCTGAGTATACCTCAGGCCAAACATGCCGTAAATCTTACTGCTCCGACATATCCATATACAAATAGTCTTTGGCTTTGACTCCCACACTTAAGTGAGGACCATGTTCACATTTCCATACATCAAGACATCAGATCCAAAGTGTACTTTGCAACATAAAAGAGTAGTTGAGTAAGTGGGCGTCTCTTGCCTTGCGCTCCATATGCATCTGTTAAATGACTTGCTGATCTCATTAAATAAAGCTAATGTACTTGTAAAACAGTCGGCGAGGGCAGTACATCATTGTAAGTGTTTCGGGGGGGTGGAGAGGAAGAGGAAGGAGGGGGTTGTGGAGAGGGATAGAGGGAAAGAAGAGAGGAGCAGAATGGGGTGAGGTGGTTGCTGGTCAGTGGAGATGTCTCAAGCCCATAAATCTTGGCCTCTTCCTGCCTAGTTATTGTGTATTTCTTTTGGCCAGAGATTGATTGTAGCAGGGGGGAAGATGAATTTGCCCATAGACCTTCTTTTCTTCCTCTGCCGCTCTCTTTTTTTTTTTCTTAGCTCCTGATGCTTGGCCAAGGTGATAATGCTCTGGATTCTTTTTTTTCCCTTCCTTTTTTTGTCAGCCCACCAAATCCCTCCCTCCATCCCTCCCACCTTCGCCCTGTACTTTCCTGAGATCATTTGTTTTGGATTAGAAACAGCGTGCTGGAAAGGGGGGCCATGTACGGGGGTCACTGACAGTGGAATAGAGCGTGGCAATGTACAAGTGTCCCTGGTGTGATGGAAGCATATAGTGTGTGCACACACACACACAGTACATGGACATAATACAAAGACAAACACAAATGCAGCGCAAAACCCTTCTTCCCACATAAAATCGCACAAACTCATACACCTCTTAAATCAGCCCTGACTGCAGCCTCCTTGCTATAGATGGACGTGCCAGATTCGATCCCCTGGGATACTTCCTGCCTTGGCTGCTTTGGGCCGGATGCTCCTTGAGATGTACGCACATCATAATTGAAGGCTTGCTATGTGCACTGCTAGTTCACACTGCGATGGGACCATTACGCACACTCTTTTAGCTGACTGGCTTTAACCTGGAACTATCAAGACATACATACATACAGGTATCTTAGAAAATAGGGCTCTGGCACCATGTCAAAAGGAAATCATTGTGGCTGTATGTGGGATTTGGGTTGAGGCCAGGAGTGTTCTGGAGGTCTATTTTTGCACTAAGTGCACACCAGGGATGCCATCTACAATATTGCAAGGCCCAACATGGTCTCATAGTTGTGAAAACTCAATTATTATGAAAAGTTGCACAGAATGTAGTTAGTGTAAAGATTCACACTTTTTTATGCCTCCTGTTTTTCACACGTAATGCATATGTGTATTTGTATTGACTCTTTTATTTTCATACGTAATATTTTTTTCATGATTAATTTTTTGTATGATTCCTTTATTTTCACATATTATTTTTCACTTATAGGGCATATGATTTTATTTAGCACATATCAGTCACTTGTCAAGGAAACATGTGTTTACTTTAGTTAACATTGCATTGTAGAGCATAGCATGTTCTTCCTCTTACAGATTAAATAAAAATCAAATAAAATCCAACACCTTCACTACCACGCTTTTGAATTGTTCATGAGATCAGGTGGGAAGGCTAACAGCACAACGATTAAGGGCTGATTTCTGTGTATCTACAAACTGTGAAGACTTTATTATTATACACCACACATGGTGACCTTATCTGTACAGTGTGTGGCCTTTTTGTGCTGGATTTAGACCTGGTCTCTTATATATAGCATGTGAATGGGATTTGGGATTATGTATAAAATGTCAATGTGACTTACAGTTTCCGGACATGAATGTGCTAGGAGGCTAAAGAAGATTAGACTGGTATACAAACCAGCCTGGTTTTATCCTAGCTTTCTTGCTCTACCCCCTTTCACTCACACACACATGCCCTCACAAACAAGCGCCAATGGAGAAACTTTGAAAGTCACGCGAGGCTCACTTTTTTCCCCTTTTTCTCTCTCTCCCCGGCGTTGACCTTTCTGCAACGTTGCCCCGTATTCACTGGTTGTCAGCACATGCTTTGTCCTGGGCCATCCGTCTCTGTCATCCGTCACTCCTACCCCGAATCCCATCCGTCCCATTAGCCTGGGATGAGGAGGGAGGAGAGGCCCATAGCCTGCGGGATCATTAACACACACAATCTCTCTCTCTCTCTCTCTCTCTCTCTCTCTCTCTCTCTCTCTGTCTCTCACTCTCTCTCTCACACACACACCTCCTTTACCGGAGTGACAGTAAAACCGGCACACAGAGGAAGTCCAGGTGGCCTGTTGTTATTTATAACAAAGGAAACAACACAGCAGAACCATCTGACACCAGGCCCATGTGGACTGGACACGCTGATTGTGTGTATGTGTGCGTGCGTTTATGTGTGAGTGTGTGTGTTAGAGGTGGAGGGGGTGTCATCACTGAAGGACAGCTAAAAGTGGACCTCCTCTTCTCCTTTTTACCCCCTCCATTCCCGCCGGGCAGAGAGCTGGGGACTTATTGAACAGATGTTAGCTACACCGTCACCAGGAAGATTGATTATTTTAATTGCCAACACTTTGCTTTTTTGTAGCATCTGAATACTTAATGTCAGCTTTTGAAGGATGTTACACTGCCTGATCGCTCTCTCTATCTCTCTCTCTCTCCCTCTCTCTCTCTCACACTTCCTCCCTCCCTCCTATGATCTCTCTTTCCCTCTCTTTCTCTCGCTCCCTCTCTTTCTGCTGCAGTACACCTTCACGCTCTCACATAATCTAACTTCTTTTTAAAATGCTAGCTGCTTCACTGCCTTTTGGGCCAAATATTAAATCCTGTATGGCATTTTGCTAGCTGCCTGGCGATGGTGCTCTGGGAATGTGTGCGTTTTTTGAATGCATGCGAGTCCGTGTGTGTATGTGTGTGTGTGTGTGTGTGTGTGTGTGTGTGTGTATGTGTGTGCTGGATTATCTGTGGCGGCCCATCCTGACATCTGGGTTGTCTCTTTCCCAGTGGGCTTGTGTATATCCAGCCTGTTAGTGCCTGTCTTGTGTAATTAATTGTTAATGGCCATGCGCTGTCAGCTAGGAAGTTGATATAAACTGAGCGAAGGATCTCTTGGAGGACTCGTTTTTGCAGCATGTGATAGATTTCCAGAGAGAGAGCTGTTCTGCTAAATGCCCGATGGAAATAAACATGGGCATATGCTTGACAGAACCACCCATCTCCTCATCCCCACATGGAATGGGTATGCTACTTATGAAAAGCTTGTTCTCGTTGTTGTACAAGTTTAATACACAGAGATGGAGTGTCCAACTGTTTCCAGGACAAAACAGTATGTACAATTAGTCTTAGCAGTATTGTGAAGTCACTGTACTAAATGCATTTACAGTGTATCTGTTTGTATATGTTTTAGCATTTGGAGGTCCTGCTGAAGGGGCTTTTCTGTGGAAAAAAAGGTGTTTAGGTAGAAGTGGACTATGCCTTCATTCATTTTAAGTAACCACTGTATTCGGGCTCAGGGTCACTGTGGATCCTGAGCCAGTCTGTGGAAAAGTCAGCGTGAGACTGGAATACACCATGGATGGGACCCTTGTCAATCCCAGGGGACCATGAAAACACATTCACGCATGAGGCAACATACCCAATCCACCTACTGATATGTTTTTGGGAGGTAGTAAGCCAGAGAAGCCAGAGCAAACCCAAGCAGAAGAAAAAAATGCAAAAGTACACACAAAGAGTAACTCAAGCTAAGAAAGAAACTTGGAGATTTGAGATAAAACTAATCTCTATGCCACCATGCTGCCCCCCCAGGGACTTTTTAAATATAAATCAAAATTTAAAATAAATAAACAAACAAACAAACAAACAGCACTTTTATTACAAGGCATATGTTGATGCCTGCTGAGAAACAACGCATTTAATCATAAATACATGCAAAAGATGAGGTTTTTAGAGTATTGCTAAAAAAGCAGATAGATAGATAGATAGATATGTAGATAGATAGATAGATAGATAGATAGATAGATAGATAAAGCAAACTGTTATTGTAGAATGTAATTGCAATATAATGCAATAGTTGTGCATTATTTTACATTTCCCTTTAAGTTCTAGATAGACGTTTTGGATAGTTATGTCAGTTTAAATATCTCATTCAATTAAATACCTAACTCAAGTAGACAGAAACAAAGCAGGTCATGCATCGAGTGTTATCATGCTTACTTGCTGTAAGTCTCTTGAGTGAGTTTCTGGTTTTTAAGACCACTTAAAGCCTCTCCCAATCACATCTTGTGTACATTCGATAGTTCGATTCAAGCATTTCTCCCTCTAGCTGGATCTAAGTCATTAAACTTAAAATGTACCAGGAGAGCACATATCTGCATTAGACTTACATCGCATCTATGAAGAAATCCAGCATTGTGCTCAGTGTTCCCTGGATAGACTCCGGATTCGCCATGACCCTGACCAGGATAAAGTGCTTGCTGAAGATGAATGAATGGAGGAAAGCATATATTGATGTACAGGTCTTCCCAAAGCGAGAATCATAAGCATACTGAATTGTAATAAAGTAACCAAAGTACACAATGCATGTGTTTTCTGCAGCTGAGAAAAAGTGTACCTATTCTCTTGGACATTGGGTCATGTTAAATTGACTGAAATTCAACCGAAACCCTGTTCCTGTTCAAACGTGCACTGCGTTTTCACATAACCACGCGACTCGAGACGTCTGCAACTGCCAAAGTGCATCCACCATTTTTTAAAAAGTTAAGTTTTTCTTGTAAACAAATCTTTGCATATGTAAACAAGTTTCTCCAGCCGTAAACTGTGCATTACAGATTTTTAATAAGCTCGTGCAACACAACTTCTGCTCTAATTATAACTGAATCCATCCATGCGATTTATACATGCTAACAACTGGTTAAAAAAACATATTGATACGTTAACATGTATATTAATTGCACTGAGTATGTGTTCTCACAAAACCACTTTCTCCTGCTATGAGCATGGATTAAAATCGCAAACATAGAAAACTAGATAGAGACTGAATAGGAAATGGCTTTGCACTTCCCATCTAGGCATCTTACATAAGGTATGAAATATTTTACTACACACTTACCCTTTTGGTATTTGGTCCGAAGCATATACTCAGGGGAGAGAAATGATGTATCTGAACATTTGCCTGTTTTTATGAAGGGCAACAATGATTCTGGAGTTCACTGTAGATATTAAAACTTCTTCTGAAATAACTCAATGATGTCTCTGCATGATAATGTAATTGTGACTGCTAGGTTAGAAATCAAACATTACATCATGCCTATCCGATCCAGAGACTATATGTTGATTTGTTACCAGTGGAGGTGAGGTGGGCAGGGGATATTGAGCTTTGGGGCAGGGTTTGTAGGGACCGTGATGTAAGGATGGGGTTTGTAGGTCCAGGGATTGATTGGCAGTCATTTCTGGAGAGTTCCTCTTCTTCCAGGAGTTCTTCTTACTTTTAATTCTTTTAATGTTCCAACTTAATTTAAAGTTGAAAAGTATAACGGCCACTGTGACTGATATAGGAGAGAGTATGTCACCCCAACCTCCCTGAAAGCACGGTCAATTGCGCTTTCTTGAGCTCCCCATGACGGATGGCTGTGGCATCATCGGGATTCAACCTTGTGGTCTCTGGATGATATAGCGACTGCTTTTCTGTTGCGCTACTCAAGTAGAGGCCTAAGAGTTGTCTACTTTCATGGCTGCTCATGGTTTCCTGTCTATTGTTAAGTTATTCATGGATGGTTGTGATATTATGTGGTATTGACGTGGTGCAGATATGCTCTTCATCTCATCAACATGAACATAAAATTTGCAATCCTTTCATTAAAAAAAAAATGTGTCAGTGAGCCAGGCTGAAAAATATCAATTCATCACCTGACATGACTGACTGTCACTGAATCTACAGTCCGAGCTAGAAAGAAATCAGCCCTAGTACCACTTGTTCATACCATTCTGTGTGTTTTTTTGGCTTGGTTATACAAAAGTCCAAAATAATAACAGAATAAAAGCTCTTATTATTTTAGAATTTTGTGGAAAAATTTGTGTTATGCTACTGGGTCCATTATGAGATATAAAGTCCTCTTGTCTACTGTGAGATCTTCTGCTGTTGATTGTAGAGGCTTTTAAAAGGCGGAATTGCTACAACCTGTTGAAAATGCTGTCAAAATTTACTTGACAGGCTTCCCATTTTCTGAAAAGAGTTTCACATTAACTCTGTGGGATGTTACTTAAATCTCTCAAAGAAATAACAGGACCAGAAAGCACATTTTAGCACAGAGGAGAGGAAAAGGGGACAGCTGTTTCTACTTCCTGTATGTCTCCTGGCAGGCTGGAGTGCCTTAGAGAGGAAAGTGACCACAAATGAGATTTTCTCCCGAGCCATAGAGTAGCTTGACCACTGAGGCCAAAGTGTGTTTGTGCGTGTGTGTGTGTGTGCGTGCGTGTGTGTGTGTGTGTGCATGCTAGGTGAGTGCAGCAAGGGGAGGGTTGCCAAGGCCAAAGGCAGGTGTCTGTGCACTCCTCCTCTCTGCATCCGTCACTGGGGAGAGAGGGAAGGAGGGAGCAGACAATTAATGGCAGGCTGGAGTGGCCAGGCAGAGTCGGCGAGTGGGAAAGAAGAGAGTGACGATAATAAAGTGGCTCTGGCCGGCATTAATCTCCCTCACACCGCAGGCCTGTCAGGCTAGCCAGCCTGTGACTAATACCACGCTTTGCATACACTGGTCACAGCACACGGCCAGCATGCTAGCACAAGCCACACCACTGAGATCCACTCGATTTGGCTCTCGCTGCATAAAAGGGATGTGCTACGATGAGTGAAAAGAGGAGTCTGAATCACACTCCTTTCATAAAAACACTGAAGCATATCATATCACAGTTAGATCCTAGGCAAAGTACATATCACAGGTTCTACCCACTCATCATGCTCATTCTTCTGCATCATGTTTCACACTGTAGGTATCTTGCTGAGTTAACATTGGAGCATTTGAAATGTAAATGTCTGGTCCATAACTTTGAGGTTGCTAAGCTTTTCTGGTTGAAGAGATACCCAAGGCCATAGCATATGAGTAAAATGGATTATTAACAATGCTCTTAAGTTATTATTAATCAATAGATCTAATATCTGGGGCATGTTTTAAGATGCCAACGTATTTTGAATAGACAATCACTGTTTCGTGTTTGACTATGGCAATGAGAATCAGATGATTCAAAGACTTTAGGTATCAGCCTTGTTTCCTTTGGCGTGGAAACGCAGGAAATGAAATCATATCCCAGCCTTGCTTTGACTGATGGTTCCACATCTTTTCTTCCTTGAGTGCTCTCTGTGTTCTGTTTTTTGTCATCACTGAACATTTAACATTGCTTTTGATTGCAGCCTCTTCTTCGAATCAGTGTGTTTGCATTTTTCTTTTTTCCCCATTTTACACTGAATGCAGAAAAATGAAGAAAAATGCAGCTCTTTCGCTAATCCAATTGTCACAGAGTTTTGTTTTACACTTAAGACAAATGCTGTGTGCTAACAAGAACATCACGTTCCATACAAAGGCTGAATATAAAGTGTCTGGCTTTTTAGCTGTTGGACAGTGATGTGCGAGTGTCTGTCGATAACTTGTCCTGATCAACAGTATTTTACTGCTTTAAGTGCTCCCATACATCCTACGCTAATTACATCTTCTTGCCCAGCCTCTGTCAATGACCTGCTAACTGACATCCCTTCCCTGTGTAATTCTCTCTTATCTCAATGTGTAAATCAGAGAGACGGTGAGACCTGAACCTCAACACAGGTGAAGTAAGCTGATTGGGGAGTGAAGGAAAAGTCAAAGCTGACAAAGTTCTAGGCCAGATTCAGTGCCATGATGAATCTGGTCACAAATATATTGAAAGAATTTTGCCAAATCATCCATTTATTCATTTGTCTTAAGCCGAGTTGTCGAGGTGCCACTCGAGTGGCACTTAAGTCACACACAGTGACTTGAGACTCTTAAGACTATATTTGGACTTGATATTTGGGACCCATGACAAATTTAATTTATTTGTTGTTTGTTTGTTTGTTTTTGGCACATTAACTTTAAGAAAATGTCTGACAAGTTGAATAACAATCCCTCCCTTTTTATCATGCGTAACTTTACACACATGCACTGACACAGCCATAAGAGACCTGAGTCTTGACTTGGACTTTCCCTTCAAAGACTTCAGACCTGATTTGGACTTGCAAAAAATGACTTGTGAGCATCTCTGGTCTTATGTAATCTCTTATCCCGGTAGGGTTGTGGAGGTCCGGACCAAATCTTGGAACATTAAGGCAGTGGGGCAGTAATTGACATAGATTTTCTAGCAGCCAATCCACTCACTAGCATGTGAGAACATTTTTGGGAGGTGGGATGAAACTGGAGAAGCCACAAAACTCCACATAGCCAGTAACCTAAATTATATATAGTTAAATAATATATATATGTATATTGCCATAAGTTAAAATGGATCCAAAAATGAAACCCAGTTAAAAGCTAATAAAAATATATATATTATATAACTCTGGCATGAGCAAATTAGTTTCCATCATTTTCTCATGTGTCAGCCCAGGAAGTGTCATAACACCTTATGACTAGCACTAAACTAAAATCCATGACTCAAGTATCATGACAATATGACATCTACAACAGACTTTTAAAGGTTTATGTAGGTTAAAGTCAAGCAATATATGTGTGTATAATGGGTAGGTGTGACTTAGCAGTTACTGGAAGCTACTGGGCTAAACAGAGTATCACCAAGCTACTACCATTGGGCCCTCAACTATATGTGGATTTGGATAAAAGCATCAGTAAAGGCATAAAGGCAAGGTAAAAGGTGAGTTACTAGCTAGCCCAGGTGTTACAAAGGTCTTATATCGGTATCCTGTAGCCCCATGAACACTTCCATTTTGTCTTTTCATTTCCCAAAGAAGAGATAATCTCTTCACACATTTTCTAATAAGCCACACAAGTAAAACCTAAAAACAAAGCCCAAAAAACTCATGATCAAGAGTTACAGTTACTAGCAAACACCAATTATGCTAATGGATAATATGATTAACAGCAGTTGGTTTCAGAAGTGACCTTAAACAAACAATAGCTGTGAGGATATGACAAATACACAAAGAACTGGCACAGAAGAGTAAGAGAAGAAAACGGATTAGACAAAAGATCTAGTGTGGGTTTATGGGCTGGGGTTGGGGGGGTGGGAGGGGTACAGTGACACCATTTCTTAATGATTGGGATGTAGAGAAGCACAAAGGCCCCTTTCCATATCAAGTATGCAGCATTACTGATTTGTTGCCAGGTAGCGTACCAATTAGCAGCACTTGTTATTATTTACATTTTGCACTATATATCACACTAATCGCCAGATCAATTTATCACTGTGGGGGGAGCTATGGCGCTGATTTATTGGGCCCATGCTGGGAGTCCTGGGGACGGGACTGATGGAAGATGGTGGGAGCAAACAAAAAGCTACAAAAGACTGTGTCTGCATCTCCCTGAGGAAAGTCGGTAATTCATACTGTTTATTAGTTCAGTTTAAAAATGAACTGAAGTGAAGGACATATATGCTGAATTCTGTTTGGTACTCGGTTTCAGGTGCTGTGTGTTTCTGACGTCTAGTCATAGTCCTTGATTTCCTGTTCTTCCTACTAGTAAAAAAAAAAAAAAAAGAAAAAGATTACTAACTGGGATGAAGAGCATTTAGGCTGTAGATATAACAAGAACAGCCGTTACAGTATCCTACATACCTGTTATATTATTCATTAATAAAAGTAATGAGTCCTCCTAGTATTGATGAGGTCCACTATAAGGTTGTGACACTTACAGCACTCACCTAGCATGTTTCCCATTAATAAGACTGAAGTGTAATGCTTCCTGAATGGTTCTGATATGGAAATGGCTAAGAGATGGAAAATACTGATGGACCTGTTCTTGTACCTTACCTGAAAATGAATACTCTTTTAATTACACTTCCATGAAAAATGTGTTTCATTTAGCTCTTAAAAGCTGTACATACTGTACAAATTATTACATTGTAACATTATTATAATAATATAACATTATTATTATTATTATTATTGACAATACTACTACAATAATAATAATAATAATAATAATAATAATAATAATACATTAACAATCAAATGTAAAAATCCATTTTATTTAATCATTAGAAATAGATCTTGCCCCCCAAACAAGACTATTTATTCTTTAACAAATACTAGAGTTTAAAATGATCAGAGTACATCATCTACATATGAACCTTCAACTTGAGAATGTCTATGTCCATTTGTTTCAAATATGTTTAAATAAGAAAATTAAAATTTCTATTTTGGTGGCAGCACGTGAGGTTAGTTTGTGTCTGTGCCGCTTGGCGAGGTGAGGGATCCCACACTCTGAGTAAATGTTTACAGTAGTCACGCGCAGGCTTTTCCAACAAGTGTTTGTGCTCTTCAGTGTAGCTACTTAAATCCAGCCCATATACGCCAGCTGTTCCACTTTTTAATTGCTTTTTATTTAATCTGACTTCTAGCCAGAGGTGTGTCTGTGCAGAGATGTGTTCTCTATGGCTTGATGGCAGTAAACAGTAAGATCAGCTAACGGAAATCAATGGAGATAAAAAAAAAAGACCTTTCAGTTGCTGTTTGTTAAAATGCACCCGAAACCAATATGAAAAAATACACAATAAAAAGCATATAGTAGAAATAGCTGTACCTGTTTTCGATAGGAGTTGAGGGTTCAGGGGAGGAGCATCATGAGCTGATGAAAGAGAATGACTGGCCGTTTCATAAGCGTAGTCTAATCTAGAAAAAATGGAAAACTATTTCATTTATTTCATTGCCATTTTTTCAAGGAGAGATTACAGATTTTTGGTTATTATAACCTCTGTTTCATGTACAAAGATCAAGTGTTATCATACGGTATTATATGCCATAGACTAACTACAATGCTGGATGCCTAAACTAACTTTGCTGGACTTGCGAATGAGCTCCTGGAACTGAACTCGTTCCATTCGTACGTAGAGGACGAAGTGTATTATTACATCCTCTATGAGGACAGGACTATATATAAAAAAACCTTCGTTAAAATATAGCATTTAGCCTTAAAAAAAAATTTGATTATTCACAATTTCTAAAAACACATTAAAAACACAGGAATTAAATAATGTACTTATAGAAGTATACAAAAAATGGGTTTGTTTCTGGATTAAAGCAGCTGGACTGAGACTTGGCGCTACTGTATTACACTTCATAGGCTTAAAAGAGGTAAAATATGAAAACTGTTTTCTCTGCTGTCAGGCAGCTCTACAGTATTGAGCTTTGTTGTTACAGCTTTTTGTTAGAGTGTTATGTTTGAACAGCAGCTGCAGAAAATGTGTCTCATGTGCGACAGTTGTTATATTATTGATATACATAGAGCAGCAGAAGGCACCTTTCCTTTCTGAGCACTGGGACTGGCTGACAGCAGAGTGTCCTCGCTCAAAAACCAGATCCGCTGCAGACGAGACGTTGTTAGGAATTCATGTTTCTCATTCTCATCCGTGATGCTCTGTTCTCCAATCAGCCAAAGCTCACAGATCAATCCAGATCAGCCGGCAGACAGGGGAGAGTGTGAGGGCCGAGAGGAGAAAGCGCTGTCACCCTAGTTTTATGAAGTTTTCTCTCTCCCTGCGAGCAAATGGTGAGAAAGCAATATCCTCCAGCACTTTTAATCGTGACGCCACGCGGTCCGCTACACGGTGGTGCTGGGAACCATTGATCAAAGCCAGTGGGTGCCAAGATGGGAGAGGGACAGGCCGACACGGATGCAGGGCGAAGTGATTCCCAACAGCATGCTGCTGAGCCATTTGTCAAAGTTTTATCTGATTCCAAGGGTATTGGATCTATCAGTCATTGCGTGTGAAAGGGAGATTGACCCCCAGGTGGACATTTTTCTATATCAGAGCCAGCCTGATGCGTGGCGATGGGTAAGAGGACTCTCAGTGGCTGACACATGTTCCCATTCCAGCCCTCGTTAAGCTCGGCGGCTGTGCGCTGGTTTAATTATGAGTGGGAGAGCTGAGATTTGACTGTTTTCCACATTAGAGCGCTGGTGTGAACTCCAAATGGCTCCTCTCCCCTGAGGTTTAAATTGCTTCTCCTCTGACAAAGCACCTGCCAGGAATTCATCAGCTAGCCCATCAATCTGTCCATCAGTGTGCGCCTCTGCCCTGCCATCAACAGGTAATGTCTGGCTGCTTCGAGTGCATGCTAATGAGAGGAAGAGAAAACATCACACACGCTGTCACACATCATTATGTCACAAATGCATTCTACTTGGCCGGGGTGTGAGCATGTGTTCCTGTGTTTCAAACCCCTACTGACTAATGTGTTTAATATAGATTCCTTTTGAGAATCCGGACATGACGTCCAGACAGAAATCAACACAGAAAACACAGCAATTACCGCTCTGACATGATACGGTGAGCCCTCGCTTGGTTCGGTTTGGTCTTGTACTTATAAAAGGAGTTAAAAATGATATTTCACTTCAACTGACTGTTAATTACTGTGACCAAACATATGCAAAAATAAGAGCCAAAAAAAGTGTTCTCTCTTCCACACATCGTGACAAAAGTGACCTTTTGTAGTTTACTCAGGGGCAGTGGTGCTTAATTGGCAGTTAATTATTATTTCTACCCAGTGCATGCAGCCTTTCTTGGGACAGGTCTCTTATTAGGGGAAAAAAATTATTACTGTAAAACAAGCCATACTGAAATACAACTTTTTAAACTTAATCACAGAGATAAGAAACTCTTGAGAACATATAATAATTGCAAGATACGTATTAAAATGTCTTTGATGTATGTGTTTTTTGTGCCTTGCATTTTTCCAGGGGTATTTGTGCAATCGTTTGCCCGGCAGCCCAATAATTTGTGATGCTGCCTAAAATACTAAGCTTATTAACGTTTTTGCAGCTAAACAAAGATAAGACAGGGGTGCTTATTACTGGAAACAAAGCACAAACGACATATTTTCATTCGCTGCCATCAAAGAGCAAAAAGTGCATCAAGAACAAAAGAATCATTCTCGAAAACAGCCCCAGCCATAAAAATAACATAAGTACTGTCTGCAAACAGTGCGCTACCATCTACATCATTTCCATAAGGTAGAAAATTCTCATCACCACATCCACTGTATATGATCTTATGACAATTCGACACCCACTCTACTGACTCATTTACATCTGGTTCATAATGCTATGAATCATTCCTCTACACAAGGCATCACAATAGGATCATTCTACTCATCATCATCATCATCTTCATCATCATCATCATCATCCTGTTGGATGGGGGTGGAGTCATCTTGGACATGTACTGTAGATGTTACTATGGCGTACTGTATACAGGGTGGGCCATCTATATGGATACACCTATATGGGCCATCTATATGGATACACCTATATGGATACACCTATA
>JAOUQY010000038.1:7955352-7966155 GCA_028566355.1 Doras micropoeus | reverse complement strand
GTGTATCCATATAGGTGTATCCATATAGGTGTATCCATATAGATGGCCCATATAGGTGTATCCATATAGATGGCCCACCCTGTATAATGGCAACCTGCAGGGACTTTGATGTTTTAAATTAAAAAGTTGTAAGTAAAAGACATATTTACAGTAAAAAAAGAAAAGCGTAAACCTGTGACTTTACAACAAAACACGCATCACATTCAAACATCCACTTTATTAATCAGTTATAGGTTGAATATTGATAGGTCAGATATTGGTTTTGACTGTAGGGAAGTATAGACAAGTCTTTTTTTATTTTTACTTTCACATTTTATTTTATTTTATTTTATTTTATATTTATTTAACACAAGTTTATTAACCAGTAGACTTTCATTGCTCTTGTTAATCTGTTTGTAATCTGCAGATTTGAGTTCTGATAGAATAAAGTTTTCGTTTCATATATATTATTTAATTTTGAATATTTTACTCCTCGTAAAAAAATTACTTTTAGTAAATTAAATGTACTACTCCAAAATTATTATTATTATTATTATTATTATTATTATTATTATTATTATTATTATTATTATTATCTATACAAGGTTACACCTCTCCAAATGTTTTTCTCGTTTACTGCCGGTATGAAAAGCGCAGCCGTGCCAATTGTTCTTGTAGTTACAATATTGTAATTACTTTGTAGTTACAAGTTCTCACTTTCTCAAACCCTTAGGCAACATCAATATGCGCCCAGATTTCTTACACACACACACACACACACACACACACACTATTTTCTTTATCTCTTGCCCCCACATTCTCATGCACACACACACACACACACACACACACACACACACACACACACACACACACACACACACACTTCCACGTTCAAATTTGGTCTGGTGTATCCCCTCGGCCATGTCCAGTGCTCTTGCCCAGAAAGAAACTTGTTTTTGTTTAAAATGTTCACAGCAGGTCTGGAGCATATAAAAGATGATGAAGATAATGCGTTTACATTGCAAGATTTTACATGAAAACATGTCCATGTGCATCATGTCAGTAAGTGAACGTGTTCACTTTCGACATGTTCTTGTTCATGTTACAGATCAGACATCATGCAGCCTGCTAATACCACCCGGCGCTGGATCAGAGAGCTCTGCGTAGCAATTTTGCTCGGTCTGATGGGCCTTGTGAGAGTCAGACATGGACGTATCGGAAGTGTGTCATAAGAATGAATGAGGCGCTCTCGCATCGGAGCTGCCAAGCTGTCAGGCCCTGGGCAGCCGGCATGACTGACACGCTTTGATTGGTCGATTTAATATAGAGAGGGAGAGACGAGCGAGGAAACTTCACACAGAGCTCACAGAGCAACGATTTCGAGCGGTGCAAGTCTATTTGTAAAAAGATGTGGAGCACTAACTCTCTAGGTAGTCTGCTTGTTAAAGTTTTTTTTTCTATCCCCTCCCTCTCTCTCTCTCTCTCTCTCTCTCTCTCTCTCTCTCTCTCTCTCTCTTTCCTCCTTTCTTGAAGAATGTGTTAAAGATATTTGCTTTGATGTAGTTTTACCACAGCTGTGAAGAGTGACAGAGCCACAGGCTGCCTATGCTCTTACCACAGGCCCGGGCTCATCTATTTATCCGAGGCTTTATCGACTGCTCGAGCACTCGGCTGTGGATAATCACAGATACACTTCAGGGTTAGGGGCCCTAGCTTCCACACAGGAGAGGTATAGGCTTGAATCAAGGCTTCAGACTCTGTACTTGGCTCCCTGGGAGAGAAAACAAAATCTTGGCTCGTGAATATCACTACAGGAATAACTACAGAGTTGCATAGTAATGACAAGGCGAAGCAGAATTTAACACAGTTACCACTTGTAATTCCATGTTACTACAGATATAGCATTATTGTTTTTTCTCCACTCCAATTTGGAGAGAGATCAATATTCCGCTTTGTTTATCAAAGTGACGGGCTCTCGGATATTGCTTTTTTATGTCGCCTTTATAAGGGGGCATTAAAACACAATATATCTGAGGCTTTTTATGGAGCTGACAGTTGGAGAGGGAGATAGTGTTAATGGCATAAAATGGTTGAAAAATGACACTGCCTCTTATTTATCTGAGCTTATTATGTACAAATATCCATCACAGAGCTGCACTTTTCTGATGCACAATTATGAAGATGCACCCCAGGACAGACTCATCAATAAAATGAGAGGGAATGTAAAGTGTGCGTGTGTGCGTGTGTGCGTGTGTGTCTATGTGTTCGTCTGAGTGTGTGTGTGTGTGTGTGTGTGTGTCTGTATGTGTGTGCCTGTGTCTGTATATTTACATGTGTGTTCAAGTGAAAATGTAGCACATTTCATATTCAGTCTTTGTATTTCCAAAGTATGTCTCTATGCTTTTTCCAAATAATGTTATAAATGACTCAGTAATTAATTAATTATTCTAATAACTGATATTTCAATGTTTTGTTTTGTTTTAGAAATTAATAAAAAAAATCTCTGTATTATGAGGGATACATTAAGGATTTTTAAAGGATTATTATTATTATTATTATTATTATTATTATTATTATTATTTGGACTGCTATAATAATAATAATAATAATAATAATAATAATAATAATAATAATAATAATAATAATAATAATATTATTATTATTATTATTATTATATAGCTCCACTTTGTTCTTATAATTATGTCCTATAATGTGTTTTTAATTGTGAAATGTTTTGAGGTGCATTTTATACATAAAAGGTGTTATTAATAATAATAATAATAATAATAATAATAATAATAATAATAATAATAATAATAATAATAATAATAATTAGTAGTAGTAGTAGAAGTATGCATCTGATTGTTTTGGGTCAACGTGTGTAATTCCTTTTCTTTAATGCTGACACACACACACACACACACACACACACACACACAAACCCAAAGAGAGAGACAGAC
This sequence comes from Doras micropoeus, assembly GCA_028566355.1. Classification (NCBI taxonomy): domain Eukaryota; kingdom Metazoa; phylum Chordata; class Actinopteri; order Siluriformes; family Doradidae; genus Doras; species Doras micropoeus. The sequence continues at coordinate 7,963,213 of JAOUQY010000038.1, read as the reverse complement.
AAATTGGCTATTCAGGCAGATTTATAACTGTTGTCTCTCAGACTGTAGTGCACAAATATATGCACACAAATTGACACAATAAGAACACAACAAAGCTCGACATAAGCAATGAATAAGCGACTAAGATCAGGGAAATAGATAATGCTGTGCAGTACAGTTTTACAAGTAGTGAAGCTATTAGTTTAAGTACATTTTCCAATAGAGAGGTAGTAGCATCATCACTTTTTAAATCAAATAGTATGTAAGTAATAACTATTTCAGTAGTATCCAGCTGCAGCTCTGCAGACCAATGAGACAAAACCCCCCGGCAGAAACGAAGAAGCTCCTGATTAGGCGGAAGCAGCTAACTAACCCCTATCGAAAGAGTGATTTTAAATTGTATCGAATAGTTAAAGCACAAAAACATATGTAACAAAAGCAAAGCTTGGTTTTAATGGCACACCTTTATTTTTCCTAATGAACTACCTATAACACCAGCACTAGCACGTAAGGTTAGCTTTGTGTTTTATTTACTGCTAGTTAACTTACTAATGATAGGTATGTTAGCAAGTGTGGACGGTTTGCTAGCTAGCGAAATTTAGATTAAAACCCCCAAGCTAATTTGAACTAAACTAGCTAACTATTGTTTGCTGGTAGCTAACATATGATTCTTTAGCTTGTTGACTAGCTTTAACCAAACAATCTATTAACAGATAGCTTTTTGAAAGATTTGTTCTTTTTTTTATCACAACCTGTTGCAAAATATTACTAACCTAATTAGCTAAGTTATCAACCAAATAATGGAGAAGCACTGATTAAAAATAGTTTTATAATGTTTTTTAATCACACAACACAAAGTTAGCTTTTACTGAGTCTGCACTGATTATGGGTATTTTTAGGAATATGTAAAATGAATGTAATTATTAACAATTCCATGACAGGTCTACATATTTATGGTTATCTAGGAGATCCTTGATGAGTCTGACCTAATGAACCAGCACCGGACAATGCTCTGTACTGCAAATGGTTACAGATTGCGCTGATATTCTATCAGTTTCTAGTTTTTAGTGGGAAATCAGCAACAGAGAGGACAAATAAGGACGTGAGGGGTGGATCGCACTGGATGGCGCTTGAATTTGAGAAAATTAAGTGTATTTAATCTATAACTAGAAAATTAGTGGAAAATGCACCATGCAAATAAAAAGCTTATCCTCTCCAATGAGCAAAGATCAAATCCAAAAGAAAAATGACTAACTAGACATACCTTAAGGTCCACATATGAACAAAATTTCACAAAATGTGCTTTGCATATAACTAATGTGGTAGTGCGGGGTTGAGCATTTATATATTGGCTAGTGAATTGCTAGATTTTTGATTTGAACATTATTCACTAGGTGGCGCTACTCCAGAAACAAATCATAATGAGCTATGGTAGTGTGCCTCCTAGAAGCCAAATTGCCATAACAAAGTAAATAATTTGAAGCAAAATGGGTTTTGAGCCCAAAAAGTGCTTCCAGCCTACCCCAATTCAGAGAACGCTAGCACAAAAAGCAACAAACACCCAGTGACACAAACTTTATATTGTGTAGGGGCTACAACCATAAGAAATGTCCTGTGGATTGGCGAAGTCTAAGTATATGAGATCATCAGACACATTAGTGAAGAAAAATATAGAAGAAAAACATTAACCAAAACTATATGTCATAATAATAATAATAATAATAATAATAATAATAATAATAATAATAATAATAATAATGCCTAAAAGACAACAAAAGGCATTTTAAACTCATAAAGAAGTGTATTTGCTAACCTTCCTCTATAGACTGTTCAACACACTCACACACAATCACAGAAATCCCAAAATCATTTACGTGATGTGCTCCAACCAGACAGCTGAGGACATGGACCTGGTGGCTTCTGGCTGTTTTGGTGGAAGACTTTTTTGTCATAATCTGTTTTTCTTTTTCGTTTTTTTTTTTCTTTTCCGGTAAACCTCCCCAGAAAGCGGTGGTCTCTAAGGATTGTCTGGAGCAGACTGACAAATGTAACCCTGGGCAAAACTTCAGATTAGATAATAACTCACAGCTGGCACAGCCTCTGTGGCACTACTGACCGTGGTGTGTGTGTGAGTGTGTGTGTGTGTGCATGTGTCTGACAGATGACACATACAACATCTGTTTTCGGCACTGAAATCATGTGGGGTGGAGCCTATAACAGTGCCCTTCACTACTCCTTACTGCCCGAGGCACGTGCACACACACACACACACACACACACACACACACACACACACATATGTGTCTTGCTATACTTGTCAGGACCTTCCACTGACATAATTATTACTGTAGCTAGTTAATGCTATGACTAACCCTAAGCCTAACCTTAAACTCAGTAAAGAAACTTTTTGGCACTTTTATTTATTTATATATTGTTAGAAACTACAACAACAAAAAAGCACTTTCCTTATGGGAACCAGGAAATGTCCAAAGTATCAGATATTCCTATCCTTGTGGAGACATTCGGATTTCCGACTCGGAAAGTTGGGTGGAAAGCTTACAGACCCCGAATTCAACATCCAAGATGGCTGCTCTGTGCATCAACAGTAGTGAAAAGTGTAATGATATACTGTTTATTAGCACTTCTGTCTTATTTCAGTCTCATTAAATCAGTCATACACTAGTACTGTCCAACTTCTATCTGTCTATCTGTTCTATCTGTAATTAATCTGTCAGTTTAATTGCTTGGTATTGCTAACAATGGCTAACAATGGCTAAACTGGCCAGAGCTGGTATTGCGACTTGTTGTCCTGGAGCATGGTCAGTTAGGGTGTGCCATAATTCCCAGCTCAGTCTTCCAAATGAAGTGGAACACAGAGAAAAATAAAGCTTGGAATGAAGTACCAGAGTTGGTTCTTGCTTCTGGTGAGTTTTTGTAGCTTGTACAATTCGCTTGATTCACCTAAATGAAAGTTTTAAACAAAAGTAGCGTGTATAAATCATATAGAGGACTGTAGGCTGTAGATCAGAACTAAAACCACTCAAGAAACAACTGTAATGGTTGGTAGACATCCGCAAGAGAAACTACATCCTGACATGAGCGACTTGTCGCTTGCTAGTGTGAACGTAGGAAACAGGTGTAGATGTGCTCAGATATGCACAGAGATGTTTGATATGCTTTCATATTTTCAAGAATGTGCAGTCTGAGCTACTTTTCTGCCTTTAAATGCTTTACAAAAGTCATTATGTAGACAGAGACACACCACTACTCAAACTAAATAGGAAGTTTCCCTCCCTTCCTTTTACTGCGCTTTTATTAGGAGACATCTTGCACAATATAATGTATTGTTACTCAAACTCTAAGCAGATGTATATGCAAAAAATTAGACTGTATGTCTATTTTTTCCTCATTTAAGGAAGACAAACATACACAGGCAAATGCATTCTGCTGACAACGGGAGAATATGGACAGCCACAAATGAGTGCAGCAGTTTGTAATAGCCAATTAAAGGTGCGAAGACACAGTTGGAATGTATGTAATTACTGGGATTTTAATGAGTCAATGGGTAGCACTTAGCTTTGAAAAGGTTGCTCAGCTTGTCACAGTGCCACAGACATGTCAGACATGTCCCTCTTCCCTGCATCTCCAGCGTGATCCATTAGTCTTCTGACTCCTCATTAATGACCCCAAAACACATCACTGCTATAACAAGACAGCGCACAACACAAAAGGGACAGCAAATGAATAAAAGCAACTCAATACACACATATATATAGTGCAATGTTTAAAAAATATTAACGCTCTGATATTTTTACTCCCATTTAAAAAAACATATAGCAATGTGACATTTCAGCCGCTTAGCCGAATGAAGAATGTGGGCTGAAAATGTAGGCAGGTTTAAGGAGAGGGATTTAACAGGCTATGATTACTTTATGGGTGGCACGCTGACGTTGCTGCGTCACAGCAAGAAGAGCCTGGGGTTTGCATGTTGTGTGTGCATGTTTTCCCTGTGTCTGTGTGGGTTTCCTCCAGGAGCTCCGGTTTCCTCCCGCAATCCAAAGACATACAGTCAGGCAAATTGGGGATACTAAATTGCCCCTATGTGTAAGCGTGTGTGTGAATGCGTCTCTGTGTTTCACAGCCTTCCAACCAGGGAGCACTGTGATAAGCTCCAGCACCCCCTGCGAATCAGCAGGTTTAATGGCTAGGTAGTGGCTTAGATAAAGAGTGAGATTAAATACATTATTCAGAATGACCAGATAATGTTCTCTAAACAGATACAAATACACGTATAAATAGCATACACACTTTTTGTTGCTTGTTTTTTGTTATTGTGTTTTTTCACACATGTGAGAGAGTTTGACTTTCACGTGTGCGACAGGTTAGATATGAAGCTTGTGGGACAAAGAGAGAGCGCATGCGTTAATGCGAGTGTGAACAGTACATCTACAGCCATGCGTTTACAGCACTCGCTTATTCATCCTTAGTAACCGCCTGGTCCGTGTCATAGTGGTTTGAATTAAGCTATGAGTTTGTTTAAATTTGTTAGAAGATGCTGCAGGTAGGAATGAAGAAAAATATTTTTGAAAAATATTTAGTAAAAATAGCTCTGCGTAAAACCATATTTAAAAATTAAATAAATAAACAAACAAACAAACAAATAAAGCCTTGTGGTTTAGGCCACACCTGTATCAGATAGATACCGAGAGTGGCATTGTGTTATCATACACCCCTGTATGAGAAGTACATAAAGGATGCAAAAAAATGTTAATTAAAAAAAGACATAAGAGCATTTTCTCTTACAGGATCTCACACTCGCTCAGAATCTTCTGTCCCTAAAGACGTGTTGCAGACTTCATGGGCAAATCGACTGAGCAAAGTGAAGTAAATAGGTTAAAGCGCACATCAGTGACACCCTCCAGAGCCATTTCATCTTGGCAACTTTACATATTTTAAGTGCACATACTGACACATGTTCTTCATGCCCTTCTTCCAAAGAGGGCCCAGGGCCCATTAAAATTGCATGAGGAATGAATAATTAGACAGAATATTTTCTCTCTGAGAAATGAAGAAATCAAAAAGGAGCACATTTGAATTCCATAGCCTTAAAATAAAGATAAAAGGTAAAGGAGAGAGGAGCAAGGCTAAAGCCGGAATCTGATCAAGGGCATTTTCCTTTTGTTCATCAAAACCTGTTAATTTGTCTCTCCGGCTATATTGACATCTTATTATATATTCTTTTTTTTTTTTTTTTTTTACATACACCACCATGGGATTTGAATCGCTAATTAAGCTTATTTTAATATATTTATAAGACTCATCAAGGCAGTGCTGCATATCAAAGTGGCCAAACTTGTAATAATGTGAGAAATCAAAGCGATGATTACTTGTTAACATTGGTGGGTTTTAGCTCTTAATTGTGCCGCATGTCCGAGAGATTTGTGTAGAGACGTGAAAAGAGGCTGTGGAGTCACCGGTGCAGATGGGATGAGGGGTTGGAGAGGGTTAGTTGGTTGTCGGGGGCTGCTGGTGGTGTAAATATATGTCTATTGATTTGAGTCCAAAGTCTCTGTACACTCATTACTCTACATCCATGAACGCAGGCCAAGGACCGATCTGGAAGCTGCTTGTTAATGCAGGCATCATTTTGCTTTAAAGCGGCTTTCTGGAGCTTGCATCTGTTTATGTTTGTTCCATCATGTTGAAATATCTGTGCCAATGAGAGGAATATTCCAGAGGCTGTAGCAATGTTTCTTGCAGACTTTTACCAAAAAAAACCCAGCAAACAGATAAATAACTGCAACATCTGCTTCACTGAGGAAGCATATGCTACAGGCCCACAGACGCATTAGCAGGTGAATGTATATTAACAACCAAATAAGCAAAGCGACTGCGACTAAGATATGACTCATTGAATCATTAACAGCGGTTTATGTTTTTCCTTTCTTTAATGTCTCTAATTAGACCCACAAACAATAACATACCAGACCCCATTATGAGAGGCAGAGAAGGAAAGGGGCGAGTAATGAAACAATACGTGAAGCGCTTGAATTTCTAGTCCTCTTTTTTGTGCTCATGGAAATGATACGGCGCTCTCCTCGACGTAGCATCATTAACTCCTCCTGCCACTTTCCAGGTCACTAATTTTTCAACCATGAGTTCATTCTGCTCAGACCGATATGCTGTCTTTTTAATGAGGTTATTTCTGGGTTATTACCTCGGCCCATGCTACGCCACCTTATGCGAGAGGCCTAATTGATGTAAATCAAATATGGTTAAGCAGGGACCAAGCTCGCAGGCGTTCTGCGTTTATTTCTGCAAAATCATGCTGGATGTCCATGCGAAAAAACATCTAGCGTTCTGCGTAGCATGTCTATTCAAAGTTGTCTCTCTTTTCTTTTTCAATTACGCGTCTGTGGACGGGAGTGAAGGATACGCAGAAGCACAATCTCATTCCAGGGCGTAAATGTGAGCGCATGTTCACAGATGCAGAAGACTGAGTCCTGAGGAGGGAGCGAGGCGCTGGCATTTGACTTTTGCTGAATAAGCTCAAGGTGTGCATTCTGCCAGGTTAGTGAGGTTATTCAAAAACAAGGATGGAGGAAGAAGAAAGAGAGGGAAAGATGTAGAGAGTGCTTTAATAGTCTTGGTTTAGTCTTGTTCATTGGGGTATCGGGGACTGATCAGTGTGAAGGGACATCAAAAAAATGAATTGAACCATAGCAAATGGATACGCACTTGCGAACACACACACAACTCCATCCTTAGAATGTTGTGTTTGATTAGAGAGCGGAAGGAATGAGAGGGAATATCACTGTTCTTTATCCTTATCAAAAATCCTCTTCTTAATGTCCATTCCTTATTCCCATTTCACTGATCCAAAGTGTCCAGATGTGCTACGTCTGCACTCAGAGCATTAAAAATGACTACTGTAAATGCTGAGAACATGGTCTTTTGCTTTTGACAGGGTGCTGGTGATCAGAAGCAGGCCATGACATTGAGCATCCAAAGCCAGGCTCTGGAGACTTTCTCCTTCATGACATTGTAACACTTAACCCACAGTGAGTATTACAGGGCACCATCAAAGCTCTCTCTCTCTCTCTCTCTCTCTCTCTCTTCTCTCTCTCTCTCTCTCTCTCTCTCTCTCTCTCTCTCTCTCTGGGCAGCTGGATCACAGACAAGTCTCTAAGTGTATGCAATGTTTAGCACTTCAGTGTAAATCCACAGCTTTGTGTCACTGCCTCTTCAGGTCCTGTTCCCCTGCCACTCTGCCACGGTCGCTGTTGGCACATTGACACATGCACGCGTCCTAATCCGGATCAGTCGTGTCGTCCTCATGCTGCACACTCACCCCTGCTGGAACCAGTCCTCTGGAAGTCAACACTCCTTGAAAATCCTCCTCCAACACCACCACCATTACCACCACCACCATCATCATCATCATCATCATCATCATCATCATCATCATCGGCTCCAGCTTGTCCATCAGTCAGGAGGCTGCTTACAGTGACTCAGCGACAGGAAAAAACCCTGAGAGTGACACTAAGCTGCAAAGTCTATGGTCCTATATCAGCTCCGTTGCTTCTCTGTGCCAGTCATGCCATCCCGCAGTACGTCAGATTAGTCCATTGAAGTGCCAGCACAGTGGCAGTGTGTAACACGAGGCAACATGCCACATATCCAGTGGGCAGAGGACTGGGGGAGGAAAAGTGTGCTGGACTCACTTTTTATTTATTTGTCTTTTTTAATGAAATTCTTTTTGCCAGTGAAAAACTTTTCATGCAGCCATAACAAATATATATATATATATATATATATAGATACATGTTTGAGAAATGTTTGCAAAAAAAAATCACTATATGCAATATATCTTGTTGGATAT
>JAOUQY010000038.1:7921565-7933818 GCA_028566355.1 Doras micropoeus | reverse complement strand
TAACTCCGAATGTGTAAACCTACAAAATGTGCAGGGGGTTGAATATTACTTGGAGGCACTGTATATATATATATATTATTGCTGGAGTTGAAAAGAGCTCATGCTATATGTAATGAAAGTCATACATCCAATTATATAATAGTTTGGCACATACATTCACAGTGTGTCAAGGAGAAGAGTTAACAAAGATTGAATCTTGTCTGTATTGTAGACCTCGGCAGCCTGCATGCTGTCTGCCCACAGGTTGTCCTCAGTGTCTGTCCGATCACGGTGACCGGCCGTCTTTAACAACTCACCGTTTGGTTTCAATTATTCATATGGTGGTGGAGACCATTCGGGATGGCCTTTTGGTAAAATGCCACAAAGACATTAGCCTATATATCTGCATGATGAGAAGTGGGGACCTTGCTTTCCAGTAAAATAATAGAGAAGAGAATCCATTCTAAAACCAAATGTTACCTTTGCATGAGAATGGAAGTCTGAAGAGATGTGAATTACGAGCAGATTTGCAACAGTTGTGCTCATAGAGCGGCTTGTAAATCGCAGGCAAAATGCCGATGTCAGAAAGTGTATCTGTCTGCACTGCACCGGCCTCGGAGCCTTTCTCATTGTCTATGTCAAGTGCATTGATGTATGTTTAAACAAAAAACGACATTGTTAAGTCAGGAGCTCACCTTGTTCATCGAGCTGAAAAATAAAATTCTCCAGTGCATGTGTAGCACTGGCCAGAACCATAAATGCTAAACAGAAACTGAACAACACCTATGTAGATAATATCTTGCACATTGCATTTTCCCTTTTGCTACAACTCCTGGGTATTCTCCTTTGTTCAGCAGGAATCTATATTCCTTTGGTGATAAGCCTAAACACATTACTCATTTTAGGGTCACACTGTAATAAGCTTATAGCACAGATCCTGCAGCAAAGAAAATACTGTTATTTATTTATTTATATATTTATTTATTTTCTCCCCATTTTTTGTCTGTTCATAATAATGGTCTAATGTACAACTTATATTATTAAGTATACGACTACAATGCAACTACTGTCTGTACTGTTACAGATGTAGTGAATACTACGCAAATGTAAACTATAGACTGTACACATTTTCGATTTGTGTAAGTTCAGAAGTGTATTTAAAAGTCTAACATTTATAAAATCCCTGTGCCACGTTAGTGTTGCTAATGCTAAACCAGCAAAACCAGCTGGCATAACACCAATCTGTAATTCCTACATAAAGACCACACAAGAAGTGTTCAGTTAGTTTAGACCTAGAGTTACAGCCACAATCAGAAATGTTTTTTTACTGGAAAATCACCAGTTCAATCACCATGCAAATGTGGTCACCCTGACAGGATTTACAGGAGCCCAAACTAAAGTTCATATCCATGTGTAGTTACCGATGTTTTACTATATTTCCCCTGTAACAGTGTCAAAATCTAAATACTTATGATACCATTGCCTGTATAGTTTCTGTATCCCTGGACAGATATTACAGTCACTTAATATGACATGGTACCTTTAATTAGTACACTAAAGGTGCATTATTTTTTCTGAACGAGTCCACAGTGAAATGTATAGTGGCTTACACATGAGATGCAAGAACATCATATTTCTGCCATCGCTATTTCTTACTTCTTTGAGAATTTAGATTTTTAAAATTTTTGCAAAGCAGGATACTAAACATTCTTTCAGCATGAAAGCATAACTGACAGAACCTAAAATATTTAAAGAAGAAGAGTAAAATGGAATAAATATGTAACCTTTCAGTGAACTGAACATAAGCAATATTAGTGCAGCTTCATATTTATTTATTTATTTTACAGGTTTTTAATTGTTCATTGACCTTCACATTCGATATGCAGTGGGACGGGGTAAGATAGTAATGAGCAATGTTACCTGCGTATGCCATAATTAGCAACTTTACATACGCCTAGTAATTTATTAGCTTGTTGGGCCAAAATGAGTTACCAGACAATAAAGCTATAAAAGGTTGTAATAACCACTATTTACAACCGAGGTGAACAGAAAAGCATCTCCGAACATTATGGCAGATGGGCTAGAAGAGCAGAAAAACACTTCAGGTTCCACTTCTGTCAGGCAAGACCAGAAATCTGAGTCTACAGTGGGGCACGTACTCACCAAAACTGGACACTTGAAGATTGGGAAAAGACCAGGTGCCCCAGCAACCATGCCATGTTCGGAGATCACATTTATCCCATTCTGATGTTAATCTAAACATTAAAATAGGATCATGGCCTGTATCTGCATCTGCAAACGCTATTACCTAATTGATAATGACATGAAAGAGCATGGGTACAGTGGCCAGGGAGTATTACATGGTTTCCTACAGCCTGAGAAGTCCTTTGCTGTACAGCTGATCAAGCTGATCTTATTAGGAATTTGTACCAATTCAAACAAATGTGGCTGGATATTGTTTGATATCATATGAATGAAGGTGCTTTAACCTTTATATCTTTCGATATAACTTTAGTCAGGCAAATTGTTACAAATTTGCGAGTGTGAGCCCATGTTGGGTTTTAAGGCCGGTGGGACATGAGGCCAGTCTCAGTTTGCTGCAATAACTTATTTTCTGTGTTACCATGCTGTTCAGATGTAAAGCCATTTTACAGGTGAACACCTGTGGCACTGTCAAATACGGTCTCTGCCTCCTCCTATTTTCATTTAAATCACAAAAGGGAGAGAGAAAAGACTGAGCAAGATATCTGCTCTCCTTAACTTATGAATACAGAAATGGAAGGAAGCAGGAGTAAGGTGAAATTGACTCCATTCTACCCTCCATCCTCTCCCAGCTGCCATCTCACACAATACACTCTTATCACCTGCAGCTATTATCGTATGTCTGCCCTTGTAGTGACTGGTATTAGGAAAGTAACCGGTCCTATGTCTCCGCATTATTTTTCTTTTAATTTTCTGTAATATTTAGGAACTTTTTAGGAATCTGTTTTAAAAGACACGTCATATGGATTAGCATCGCCTCCTCACAATTCCAGATTCCTGGGTTCAATTCTGATCTACACTTACTCTTTGTTGCGAGTTTCTGTGCATGGTTTTCCTTTTCCTTCTCTGGTTTCTTCCTGCCTCTCAAATACATGCTACTCGTAGACGGTGCAGAGATGTTCACAGGTCATTGTTGCAAGTCCAAGTCTAAGTCACAAACCTGAGTCCCCATCTCTAGATGGTGTCCTGTGATGCACTGGTGTCCCATTGAGATTACATTCCTGCCTCATGCCCAGTTTTCCTAGCATAGGCTCCAGACTTGTTGCAAGGCAGGGATATACACTGAATGGGATGCCAGTCCAGACATATTTAAGCTCAGGTGTAATTTTGGTGACCTTTGATATAAAATCTTTAGGAGACCTTGGAGTAAACACACATGGACAACACCATGACAGAGAGTAAACTGAGCTCAGGATCAAACCAGGGACCCTGGACCTGTGAGGTGGCAATGTTACCTGCTGTACCACTCTGCCCCATAGTAGAACAGCAGCAACCCTAACCTCTTCCTTTGTAATTTCACATACGTATGAATTCTTACAAGTGTGCAAATGTAAGCCCATGTTGGGCAGAGTTAGCAGGACAGGGTTTGAGAGAAATTATATTCATTCAGAAGGGTTTCTCATGAAAATTCAAACTATACGAAAAGTTACATTAGTCAAAGTTAGGGTTGGTCCAGGGCTAGGGTTTCTACTTCTTCATACAATTCTTATATAAAACTGAACAAAATCCATACCTAGCCCTGGATCATCCATATAACTTACTCATTAGGCCAGGTTGGATGTAATCCTTTTTTAAATATACTACTTTTTGCTTCCTTCCTCTTTTTTCCATGTACCTTGTTGATTTACTGGCATGAGTAGCTACATTAGTTCCAGGAATATGGCTACAGATGGATATCAGGATATTTTGTATGCTTCCGCACTCTTCTCTTCCTGATAAACTGGTGACTATACCCCATGAGTGTTTTGCCTTTTACTTTTAAGTCAAAATTCACACACAGAGCTCCATTACGTTTCTCGGCACCGTGCAAGCCATCACTTGTGACATCTTGTCTCATTAGGGAGATGGTGGATTTCAGCTGCACTTTGGAACTCGAGAGAAAGAGAGCGAGGAAGAGAGGTATAGACATCGCTAAATGCCACCACACTTACTTGATATTTTGAGTAGGATTTCCAATCTACTTCTGCACGAATAGTCTCAGTCATCTATATGTGTGTGTGTTCCTTTCCTACTGTTTGTATACCCATTTCTTTTTCCCCTCTCCTCCTGTGTCTGCTGTCTTTCCTTTCCTCCTCTAGCTCTCAGAGTGTCAGTTTATCAGTGTATCGCTAGCGTACCTTAATTCAAAGGGCACAGCACATTGTACCCCATTGGACTGGAGTGTCACTGAGACAGACACATGTTGGAAAGGGGACAAGCACTGTTTTGTCCTGGGGACCTGTCCATCTCTGTGCCAAAGGATAAAAAGGAACCAAGGAGGAGCTGCTCTTATCATCCAAACATTGGCTGGTGAATTAGCAGCTCTTTGAGTGATAAGGGCTAGGAGGCATCGAGGGAAAGAAACAGAAAGAGGAAGCAAGGAGAATGTGGATTTGTGGGTGACAGCCAGACTGACTGGGGTCTTGTCATCTGTCAGTCAGTCTCTCTCCATCCTGTGGCACTCTTTATTTATGCTGGATGGCCAAGCCTTCGGCCAGCCACTCTGACAGCCTGCAGGTGTTTGAATGGCACTGCTTTGCCATGAATGAGAATGTAGAGGTAACGGGGGGAAAGGAAAGAAGGCAGCCTGGATGTTTGCAGGAAAATGATAAAAATAAACATCCTTTCAGACTCCAATTTTGAGATAACAGGCCTGCCTTCCTGCTGTCCGAGTGGATTATCTGTCTCAAGTCAGAGTGTATGAGCACTCCATTAGTAATGTCTTAGTAACAGGGGTTGGAAGGGCGGGATTTAGATGTAGGTGATACTGCAGTCCTCTTCTGTTTGAACCCCATCACATTCAATTTTCCCAAATTTTCTTCCTTTGTCCCTTTCCTATCTGCCGACACGGATTTCACATTTTGCCCCGCGATGTGTGTCCTCACAGCATGCACATAGAATCAGATTGGATTTCCCATTTCGAGCAGGAATGGAGCTCTGTCAACTTCGATCATGCCAGATAGGAATAAATTCTTTCGTGGGAATCAGACTTGTCGGAGCCTGTGATGCTTGGCCGTCACCTCGCAGTGACATGATGTAATGTGAGATGATATTAAACAACACTAGTTTAGCAGTTAGATGTTGGATGAGGTTTCAGGGCTGACAGCAGCCACTTTATTTCTTTAGTCCCAAGGTCTTTTAACCCGAGTTGATGCAAATTGAGGCTGGCTTTTGCAGAAAAGAAGGGGGGAAAAAGCTAAGCATTGGCTCTCCATCTCCCTTCCGCTGTACCTAAAACTGCTATTAACAATTTATAGTGGTGTGTCAGCTACTCAGTTTGACTGACATGTGAGTGAGTTTGAAAGCGAGGAAAGAAGAGAGGACCGTTTTATACCTTATTGCCTATTTAAAGGATATTAAACCACTGGCAACAGACAAAAAAAACATACAAGACAGGCTGATAAAAGGGAAAATCATTTTATATTAGTGAAATCTAAAAGAAGGAATCTTGTTTCATATTTTAGACTGCATCAGCTGTCAATTGTGATAGCAATAAATACCGTGTCTATTTTAAACTGCTTTCATTATTTCATTATTCATGTATGTATAGTTTCAGCAAATCTGCACATTATTGTATATCACAACATTGTTGAGCGCTCAATTCTGATTGTTCGGAAGGTGTTGGTTAATGGTGTTGATGAAAAATAAATAGTGGTTATGGCTGTAAGGTTTATAATGATGTTATTTCTGTAATAGGTTACATAGGGATTTAAATAGCGGATGCCACAGAAACATATAAAACAACAGTGTGCAATTATTGATATGGTTTTTAGGAGACAGTTTTACATTATTCAGCATTTTTGGTAGCAGTCTGCACTGTCAGAGATAAACCTTGGGGAAAAAAAAGGGGGCAGGGGGGGCAGCATCTTCAGGAGGGAAAGCTTTGGATTTTTCTGGTTTCTCAGTAACATGACAAGCTGCGATTTAGTCTTATTATCTTCAAAACAGAAGATAAAATGGTGGTGGGGTGTTTATAAAAGTAAGTGATAACTGTAAAGGGAACTACCTATTTTAAGCCTTCTAATACTTTACATCAAAAGTATGATTTGTCATTCCTTAATGGATAAAAATTATTATTGGCAAATCCCTGTGGTTATTTAAAAATAATCAAACTTTGGTCTGGTAAAAGGAGCACTTCATGTCAGTTTGAGTCATACCACTGAATCACTGATCAATTTCCTTACATCATTTACTGTACATTAAATCACAATTGCTGGTGCGTCTGAATGTTATATAAGCTCAGAATGTATCCAGAGTTAAAGGTTAAAACTTTCGCTGTCCAACCAGTAAATTTGTTTATGCAATATTGCATACATATTTATAACATATCCTAGATGTATACACTTCAAATTCCATCTTTGCAGTCATTTTTCTTCACTTTTATTCAATTTCATAAGAAATCGTACCTCGTATAACCTTTCCTAAAGGCTTCTTCTCTCAGACACCCTTGAGGGTCCTTGAGGCCTAGTGAATATCTCAGAGCCTCAGGTCTTCCCTCAGGCACTATGGAGATCTTTCTCCCTTAGGTTCAGTGTAAGAGAAACTCAGTCAACAGCTGTCTGTGTATTCAGGTCAGTCAAGCCTGATGTGTCGTAACACCCTGTCCGTCATGCATCTGTCATAAACTCCTTTCTAGACATGTACATGCCCTTAATAATGGTCCTGTGCTTGTAAATAAATTAGTGCATGAATAAAACAAGTATATACATAAATATGAGATTTAAAACTGTCAAACGTCTCTCACAGTGATGAACAACAAGCTTCAAAGAAGCTCATTCCTGCTGTTTCTAGGGAGTGGAAACTTTCGCTGGTCAATCTGGCTCGATCTGTCAGAAATGATACTTTACTTTCATGGGACTTTCTTGCAGATGGCCAATAAAAATGACTGATAGTTGTAGGGCTTGAAGACGGGAAAAGGGTGTCAGACATGACCATAACTTCTAGCTTCTTTTTTTCCAGGGGTGGTCCACATGCGAATTAGATCAGCCGAACACAGACCCCAACAGACATGTTGTAAAGAAGCAGATAGACTTCAGTACTCTCTGGAGCATTCATTGTTATCTCCTCCCATAGTACTGTAAAATGATCTCCTACATTTCTGCCATTCTACCCACCTTGTAAATATATTCCAGTTACATTTGGACTATTTTTCTCTTTAAACGATCCAGAGTTTCACTTTGACCGTGGATTGGGGGGGTGAGGGGTTGTTTTATTAAGTAGTTATTGATTCTGATTTGATTAAACTCGCACTAATTTGCTGTGAACGAGCAGATGTTTAATCAAATGAAAATCAATGGTGTCTTAAGAGCTCCTTGCACATCTCTGGAATAGAAGAACACAGTAGCTGCATGATAAATTATCACTCAGAAAGCCGCCAATATAACAAGGCATGCTGGGTAGTGGGACTTAAGAGGCGGGACCTAGGAGATATGTCACACCCACCAAGTAGAGGGGGATGGATTTGTGGCTGGGTATCGATACTTGGCTTTGGTGTTTCAGTTCTGGTTACTGGTGTGAATAATATATAGCAAAACTGGGATAAATCCAAGAAATAGGTAGAAAGTATTGTGTCTGTGGAGGTGGTTCTGATCAGCTGTCAGGATGATATTGAATATGATTTAAAGAATGCAATCTTAATGGATCCAGGTTTTTTTTTGTTTCATTTAGCTTATTTTTTGGCACTTTTACCACCTGGAAAAAAATGAAGGGATTTTGATTGACAGATTAATGCTCCTCGCACAAACAAACAGGAAAAATGACTAAGAGGTCAGTGCACCATTTTCTCTTCGTGCGAGGGCTAAAGTGCACTTTTCTTCCTTTTCACTGGCACCTCGTCTCCATGCCCACATTTGTTTAATTGCATCTGGTTCCCACAGTGAGTGACCTCTGGGAGAAACGCACATTGTTCGTCTCTCGCTACTCCATTATAGAATTAACTTACATGAATGACTGCGTACTTTCCGATGCCAATTAAAAAGGGCTATTTTCCTGAAGGATAGACAGATAGACGGGCAGTCAAATGTTTAAAATGCAAGTCAGAACCGCTGACTCTCGGCACGTCTAATGGCAGCGCACCCTGTACGGTTCGAGGTGGCGACATGGTGGATTTGAACAGGAAAGGCGATTAGAGGAGGGCTTGTTCAGGCAATTATGCAGTAATCTGTTTTTAAGCAGTGTTTGGAGGCAGCAGCTCTTTGCGGCTTTTCAAAGAGGGAAGATTTTGCTCAGAGCACAGTAAGGGATTTAAGAGTAAGGATGTAAACAGAGCGAGTCCCACAGGACTCAGCGGAGCAGCGCTTCAGTGCAACTCCGCTCCAAAGACAAGGCTCTTCTGTATTGACACTGATGTAAACATAACAGAAATGCTCATTTGCTTACCAAGCATCACAGTGCTGAGTGTTTAACTTGAGAGGAGTGCAGAGTGAGGGAAGACATGAGGAATTTTTTGTTGACACATTTTGCTTCTCCTTATTTGGGGAGCAAGGAGTGATGTGTTTTCCCTTGATTTATCATTGCAGGACTGGAACACAGCATGTACTGCTTTCAAGATGTTTCAGAATCATGCTTCTCTGAATAGCTGCTCGTGAGCATTCTTAAGTGACTGGAAAAACGATTAGCCTGGTATGAAAACTGTTAAGCATTTACTTACATAGTATTCATAGGCTTCCATGTGGCTCAAAAGAAAAGCATTCAACCTGTTGTTGGAGATCACGAGTTTGAATCCCAACAAAGCAACAGCCACCCATGGCCAGGAGCCAATGGAGCAATTGGCTGTGTTCTCTGGGCACGAGGGATGGCATACTCCTTCTCCCTCATTAATCAGAATGACACATCCCAATCACAGGCATCTGTGAGCCCATGTGTCCAGAAGAGGGTAGATAGCACTTTCCTATACCGTCTTTTGATGTAACGTGTGCAACTATTCAAAAAGCCTTCACTTTCCCTGGTTTATAGCTGTTATGATGGGGAGAACTGGCAGGATGGGACCAAAACTGGGGAGATGGTGGGCTTACAAGCCAGGAACACACCCTGAATGGTATGCCAGTGCATTGCAGGGCACACACACATACATTCACACACTTATTCATACCTAGAGGGATTTTAGCCTAATCAATCCTAAATTGACTCCTAGTGTAGTCATTGATTTTGTAATGACAGGTTGGCATAGTCGATCCTCAATGTTCTTCATGGAATGCTGGGAGAAAACTGGAGAACCTAGAGAAAACCCATGCTGAGGGGCATTTCTTTGTTTTTTTGTAGTCTTAAATTAGCACAGTATTATGTGAATGCAGTGTTTTCGATGACCAAAATAATATATTATGTCATTTACCTTCTGGTTTTTAGACTATACCCCCCCATTTGAGCAACATGAGATCAAAGAGGTTGACGTTCACCCTTATGCAGAATGACTTACATTTATCTCATGTATACAACTGAGCAGTTGAGGGTTAAGGGCCTTGCTCAATGGCCCAACAGTGGCAGCTTGGTGGTGCTGGGGCTTGAACCCCCAACCTTCTATTCAGTAACCCAACACCACTGAGCCACCCCTGCTCTTCTTAGTCAGCAAATTAACTGGCATAATTTTTATATTTACCTTTTTGGATTGTGTACATTCTTTTGTAAATATTAACTGTAAATAAGTCAGCTAATAGTTATTAGAATAAATCTTAAGATGTTCATGTAAGTTTATGTCTGTAAAGACATAGGTATTCTTTACCTGAGTACCTTTACTTGTATTTAAATCGTTTGTAATAAGTCTGTATAATTGCTCAAAAGTGAATGCTGAATAAAGCATGGATATACAGTATAACTTTGCAATCTAAGGTTGCATAACACATTATAATATGTGTACATATTCTGTAATACACTAGTCACAAGTTAAATGCACTGCAACATAGCACTTTTGTTTTGTCAAATTGCACCAACGTTGATAAAAAGTATATAACACATAATAACGCATCATGGCCAGTCATTACCGGCTTCATGTAGTGTGTTTAATTTTTTCTTATGAGCGTGACATACAGTATACAAGCCACATACATGCTTCATATAACGCAATGCATGCAACTGTAGGAACTTATGATTGTTCATACAGCCTTATGCCAGGCATAGTAATGTATTATATAGTCTATACAACATGTCAATTGCAGTATGAATAGAGAATTCATAGAAAGTGTTAACAGAAGACCTAAAGGCAGGGCTGTAATGTGTTGTTCATCCGATATGGTAGCCTGTGCTAACTTCAGCATCAGAGGGTCAGCATATATGTTAGATGTCAATTACACAACCTCCACACACAACAATTCATCTTCATCCCTCTTTGTCGCAACTCTGACCCCCGGTGTCCCATCAGGGAGAGCTGTGCACCAAGCCGCAGTCTGTCTGTCTGACTCTCTACCCAGTTTTACAGTTGGGTCATTAATATTGCAATCTGCTTTTTAATGTTTGCTGAATGTGCTGTTCCAAGACATCTAGACTTCATACTACATACTATGAGAAATGAAGATACTTTGGGATATCATTTTCCTACATTTGAACAAGTCTGTAAAGTTCTGGCATATGGATCAGCACACATCCTGTAAAATCGTCTTCCTACTGTGCCATTCGGAACAGCTTTGAGAAGCTCGAACAAAAGTGGCAATGATGGTAATGAAACGACTAAAATGAAATTAATCCAAATAAAGAGCATCAAAGAAAAAGGTAACATAATAGGCAGTGGTGGGCTGCTACCCCATCTGGTGAAATGGCTATTGTGCCTCATTGTCTAAAAATAGGATGAAGACAAATTGTTATCATTTGCGAAAGCCCATGACAATAATGATGAATGAACATTTTTTCCTTTTTGGTTTGCCCTCTCTGAAGTCATTGCTTAAGGCTTTTTCTCTAACCCCCAACACACGCCACCCCACCCCACCCTACCACCCCCTCAAGCCTCTCTCTCCCTCAGTGTGTGATCAACAATGTTAAACTGCTGAACTGGCCTCATCTGCATGGGCTGGGCCCTTTGCAAATGGCCCTATGTGTTAGCAGAACCCTTTTCTGTAATCTGGGTGACAGAAGCGCCTGATCTGATGATTGATTAGCAATTTAAAATGACAGCGAGGACCCCCTTTGCCCAGACCGGAGCCAAACTTTCCCATGACTAATGTCCCCACTGACAGGAAAAGATAAGGGACATCCTTCAGCCCACTCACAGCCTGTTTTTGATAAATAACACTGCTGATGGAGTGCGTTAAGGTCATTATTGTGTGAATAATACAATATCAGACCTTTCATCCTTCCAAACACACACGCACACACACACCTTCTAGCTTAAATGTTACACAACCCACATGGTTTGAACCAAAAACAGCAGATATGACTGCTTTCATAATGGGTTTTATACACCTGTGTGCAGCTTCAGGGAATCTGCACACAATGATAACAACATCGTACCACAGCTACTGAATTCTAGATTTCGAGTGGTCTGAAGGTGTTGATTAATTTTCTATAACAGTGTGGACTGGACAGTAGTTCTGGCTGCAGGGTTTAGATCCACATGCTAGTTCTAATGCATTAAACCATTGTTTCTTTTGTAACAACATACACAGGGACGTATGTAGTGAATGCTCCACAAGAAGTTTTATCTGTGTAATTGTTGCTATGGAGATTATTTAGCATTTTTTTTAAGGAGTCTCCAGTATCAGTCAATACTCAACAAGGTTTCTGACAGGGAACAGTTTGTAGTTACAGTCTAAGCGAATGAAAGGAATGCTCATGAGGTAACAATTGTTTATAGCTGATTTAACATAAGTGAAAATAGGAAGTGACGAGAAGGGCACTTGGATCTCCACTAAGTCAAAATGTCCACTCTTTTATGATACTAAATTCTGTAAACTTACAGTAAACTCAAATGCATGCATATCTAACACATACAGGGGTTAGAAAATGAAACTGAAACACCTGTCATTTTAGAGCACAATAATTTATTAGTGTGGTGTAGGGCCTCCTTTTGCGGCCAATACAGCGTCAATTCGTCTTGGGAATGACATAT
>JAOUQY010000038.1:7868283-7887162 GCA_028566355.1 Doras micropoeus | reverse complement strand
TATAGATTCAGGGCCCACAATTTAAACGATTTCAAGTATTTATTTGTTTATTTTTACATTTGGGCTTCCAGCTCATAAAACCCACGAAACAGGAATTCAAAAAATTTTAAATCAGCACAAACTACTTCTCAGTTTTTGCAGAAAAAAAAGAAATTAGGATCACATCAAATCAATCAGAATATGGAACTATATATGGTGCTATATATATAAAATATAAAAGCACAACAGCATGAAACAAAAATGTAGAATTCGAACGACTTTGAAGTAAGTGATTGATCTTAAAACATAATGAGATAAGCATTATGACAAAGGTTGTATTTGTGTAGCATTACTTTATGCAACTTTTCTATTGCCAATTGCTCAAAAGGTTAAAGTGCGTAATGCTAAATAAACAAAAAAAAATCATTGGCCAATTGTGGGCTAAAAAAATATCTTGTTTTGGTTTATTTCATTTCATTTCCAATGATGATGTAAACACGACTGTTACAGATGCAAGACACATTTCTTCCAATTAAAGGCAGTTCTCTGGCAATTGTACAGAGGTGTAAAATTCCACCTTACTTAAGCATGGCGAATCAAGTGAGAATGTATTATTCTATGTTCAATAATGTGGCTGTAACTAACTATGCACAGTATTTCTTTAATATCGGATCCTTGAGTAGACAGGCAGGTGGGTTCGTGTGTTTTGAAACACATTCACCATGACTGACCTAACTCGGCACACATCCCAAGCAGCGGCTCACACATGACTCACACATTGTGAATGACATGATGTAGTTGTGGAGGACCTAAACAAATCCCTGATTTAATCAAACTCACCTTGTGTTTCAATAAACATTCGCAAAGTCACCTGTGTATGTCTGTGCTTGTTGAGAAACAGATGCTTTGAGCATCCATAAAAACTCTCCTGCTCTGTCTTCAATTAATCTGGATGATCAGGCAGGATCCAGTCAAATGATCCCAAATGTGCTGGCCCCATCTCAGGAATGACAGCGGTGAATTTGTGAAGTCACTCACATTTCCCGTCCTGATCGTTTCATAATGACACATTTTGCGTGTGCTTCAGCGGCAATTAGCCTCAAAGTGAACACTTATTTGTTGCAAACACGTTTGCTAAACAGGAACCAGAAGAAGCGTTCTGTGTTCAAATCAACACAGACAGCCTTAAGTGACGTGATTCCTTACTCATTCCTGGAGAGATTGCTGGAGCCGTCAAACTTGTCTGGAGTCCTAATAACGAGACGTCATTCCTTTAAATGGTCATCGCTCCTCGATAGGTGGAACATTTGTCATTTATGCAAGCTCTTGCTATGAGAGCGTCTGTCTGCAGCTGGAGATGGATCCAATTATGCAGGCTGGACATCTCTAACAAGGTGGGAGGAAAAGGCTTCCTGGACAAACAACATCCTGCAGTAATGAGCGGCCCTCGTTTCACCAAACCCGTCCGTCTCTTGGTGGATTGATTCCACCACAAACTCTGTGAAGAGACAGCGTTTCTTTCACTTTTAAAAAGGCATGGAGGAAGAAGGTAATTATAAGTGAGACCCCCTCCACCCCCCACACTAGCCTCGCATCCCACAAGTATGTGTACTAGAGCTGAAAACTTTCTTCAATCAAACTTATGAATGTGTATTATTAATCATGCCAGCCTGTTGATACAGAGATGAGGATGAAGGACACCAAAGCAAGAAAAGGATTCATTACAAAAAGCTTCACCAGAGGCTTGTTTCAGCCCTTCGGTATGCCTAGATAAACAAGGCATGGGTTGTCAATGCAGAGGCAGGCATGATCAATGCTCCAGGGGCCAGAGGATCTGCATTGATTTCTGCACTCCCAGATTTTCAAGCAGGCTCTTCATCAACACAAGCACTTTGTCCTTCCCAAATAATCAGATCGAACGGTGATGCCAGCATCCCCAGAGATCAGGAGGTCTCTGATGTTAGTGTAAGCACAGCCAACCAGGGGCAGATGCAGCAAACAAGAAAAGAGCTTTGACCCCTACAGGTAACGTTAGTTAAAAAAAAAAAAATGCTCCTTCTCCTTCACAAAGCAAAACAAATGCTGCACCAACATGGATATTTATTACACCCGTGCTAAATCTATTTGTCCATCTCCTATCTTTTTCCTCCTGGTGAAAAAATCCGCTATGTCTTTAATTTTTTATTCCTTCCCTGACAAATGTCCCGAAACATTTTACAGCCAGACAGGTAATCCTGAAAATTGACCTTCATTTGAATTTTTCATAAAAATGGAGGGAAAATATGAATAAATCCTTGTCTACTTTTGTTCCGCAAAATACATTAATCTAAGTGTTTCAACCCCCCACCCGGTGTCAGATTACACTCTATCAAACTTCCCCTCTGTCGCACTCACAGAAACCAAAATTTCATTCCTCTTTCCAGAATGTGTTTCTGTCAATATAGGGATATAAATAGCTGAGGGAGACAGTGACCATTCATAAATCTAGCTGAATATTTAAAGAGGGTCTTTGGGCGAGAGAGCAAGAGCACAAAAGAGAACGAGAGCGTGAGAGAGTGGGGGGAAAAAAAGGTGGCTCAAGTTGCTCCTCAATTTGATCAATCGTCTGAGTCCTACCTCTACACTTGGAAAATTACAAATTGGAATCAGGGAATCAGTGGCAGTTTATCATCGCTGGGACGGGGCTCGAGTGCCTACTTTCCCCCTGGTGAGAAGAAGGTGCGAGACAGACGACAGGGTGGAATTAGAAAGAGTTGTAAGGTTAAGGTAATGTATGATCATTCACAAGGGAATACAAAAGTGAAGGCTGTAAAATACATACTGAAGCCAGTAATAGGAACTTTTCAATTTAGATGAAGACTTCTTCATATAGATATTTTGATTAAAATTGTAATGGTACATTTATTGAACATACAAACACAGGACTAATATTTAAAAAATATGATATCATGTCTGATGCTCGATCTCTCTCTCTCTCTCTGTCCAGAGGATACAAGGCCAGAGGAGAGAAAAGACACTCAGAATGTCTGCAGCTCATTAGAGGACTATTTTAATAAGCCCGCTCCAGTCTTGATGTGGACAATTTAGATACCAGGCCCTCCACGCTTTAATTGTTTTAATTAGTTGGTATAATTGGTATACTTTATTAAACTACAGAAGTGATAGCAATATTCTACTTTCAGTCACAAAAGCAATTCTTCTGCTTGCACAACTGGAGCAATGTGGCACAAGTAGACCAGTCTGTGCTGGAAATGGCAAAGAAAGAAATCCTTGATGCTCTATTTGTTTTTGTTTCCTTTGTTGTTCAGCCACATCATTGGATAGTGGAGTAAAAACGAATGAATGAATGAAAGAAACAAGAAGACTGCTAAGATAGATAGATAGATAGATAGATAGATAGATAGATAGATAGATAGATTATTCTTCCACTCTAAAGCATTATGTTGTAATCTGAACTATAAAAGGTATGCAACAGAATCCTTGCAGTCCAGTTTCTGCTTGATATAATGATAATAATAATAATAATAATAATAATAATAATAATAATAATAATAATTTCCCCAATTTTGTTAAATGAGTAAATACACCCCATACGCTCAGCTTGCCCATGCCATGCGTCTTGCTTTATATGGCAAACAGGACTGAGCCGTGCTTAAATCCACACTGAATAACGGCTAATGTTGACAATAAATTGTTCACACTTTAACTTTTCTAGCAACATTCACTTCTCAATTTGGTAAAACTCATCTTTATATGGAGATCTGCTCTTCTGCCCCCAGCTTTCATTTAAGCAATTAATACGCCACACAATGTCTTCTGACATTTGTCTATCAAGCACTCCATGAGCCAGAACTCCTAATTAGCATCTGTAGAGGAAAAAGTGTAAGGGAGAGAGAGAGAGAGAGAGAGAGAGAGAGAGAGACAGAGAGAGAAGAGAGTTAATGATAAAACCCAGAGGGCCTAGACTTGGTGACAGGTGCAGAAAATAACATCACTTTATAGAAAACATTCGCACATTAGCCATATAGACCTCCAACTTCATGACAAGTCCTCTATCACTGCAATAAAATTAACACACAACACAGAAACCCACTGTAGTCTTTAGTGTTGTGCCATAATCAGGTATGACTGATTACACCGCTTTTACATGTTGTACCTTTGCACATGTGACAAAGCCCGGAGCTCGCTTTTCCCTCTTTCAGTGTTCACTGCATTATTTTACATAACAAGCTCTGTGAGAGTGGCTGATGCTCCACATTTAGCATGCATTGCATAATCCCAAACATGGTTGCCAATCTCGACTTTTATCTCCTTCTCTTTCAGAGGAAGCTTTACTAACCGTTCTTTCAGGGAAGTGATTGTTTGCAGCATTCTAATCTGCTTGTGGCCTTCCTCCTTTTAGTGTTGCTGTATGCAGTGCTCATCCAGAAAAAGCACTATCATGCAATGCACCGGTTGAAAAAAGCTGGGAATAAAATATGTATTAGTTTTCTGCCAAGGATTTCATTTTTTACCATGCTGAAAAATCAAACAAAACAAAACAAAAGAAAAAAAAGATGGGAATGTGAATTTATTCAAAGCCTTCACCACAAAAAAAGAAGAACACAACAGGAAATGGTGGCTGAGTTACTTATTTATCATTACCAGGCTCAGTTTTCAAGGCCCCCTGTAACATTCAGCCATCTCCACATTCCACTTCCTCTCCTTATTTCTCCCACCTTCGCCTTCTCGCCTCCTCGCCGCCACCACCACCGCCGCCGCCGCCGCCTCCCCTTCTTCCCTCCTCGTCTCCTGACAAGCTCTGGGTTTTCAGCGAAGAAAGCGAGCATTAATTAAGACAGTGCCAGCTGTAATTTTCTTGGGAAGTAAATTTCTGCACAACTAAAGGTTACGGGGACCTTTTCACTGTCAGAATTTACTACAGCCGCTGAATGTTAATGCAGCTAATGAAGACATGCTCTCAGTCTCTGAACTTAAAAAGGTACCACTGCAGGAAGAAGAGGAAAGGAGGCAAAAAAGGAGAAATGGGAAAAAACAATGGAGTGAAAGAAAGCTGCTTTGATGAATGAATTCGGATCGGCTAGCACAGGTTTTTTTTTTTTTGCTTCTTCCTGAGGGCCACCAGTAATACCAGCAAACATATGTTGTAATAAACACTCCCACAAACAGATATGGAGCTAAAAATGTATATAATTTTATATAAAAAAATAGTTATATTATTGAAATGATAAATTATCAATAAATAATAATAATAATAATAATAATAATAATAATAATTAATACAATTTTATTATTATTATATTATATTATATTATATTATATTATATTATATTATATTGTAACTTTGAGTAAAAAAAAAAATTATCCTCACATCCTGGCAGCTGTCAATAAAATATCTGTTCAGTGGCACCTAAGCAGGAGACTAACAAAACTATTGATGTGGACCACCAACATCCAACCAATCAGGATAGAGGTGTTGCACATTTCCTGTTAAACGTGTTGCCTGTCAAATCAGAAAGGGCACCCATGTTTCAGCATTCAGGTATGCTAGCCTAGGCATGTTTTTCAGGGTAACACTGAATAGATGGAGTGTATTTCTTTTGAATATTTAGTTTCAAGCTTCAGCCAACTATAAACCACCAACATAGACCTGAATATACAGTACCTTTAATGTACAGTGAGTATTAATCTGTATCTGTGTATTGATTACCAGTAGTGTAATGGTGTAACACTATCTGGATCAGTATGTGTACTGGTGCTCTATTTTAGTGCTCCAAATGTCAGTCTCTGTAATCAGATACAGAAACGTTTTTATGATAAACACTCCGCCCCGGTACACAGTGGAAAACCTTGGGGAAAACTGAGAGGTGGAAATGCCAGCATTGTCAGCTTGTTCTTTGAGTTCTGTCTCGGGCAGTTCCTCAACCTCAGCTGCATCACTCGATTTCATAAGTGGTCTCACCTAGAGATGTTTGTGGGACATTTATTTCCTGCACCCATGCATTTTATTTTGGTAGTGTGATCATGTCTGCTTGCTATACAGTATTTTTGTAAGGAATTTAGCTGGTTTTTGGTTTCCCAAAATCTAAACAAATCAGTAAACTAAATTAAAATCAAACCACTGACCAGGCAGCTACTAAGGATGCTGTGAATGCACCACACAGTGCTTGAAAGTGGTCTCTTTTGGCCCAAAAAGTACTTATTTATGTTAATAGGGCTACCATAATTATGCCATAATGACACACTTATTTATAATGCTTTCTAGCCTGGGACATGACATAACATAACACAACACAATTTTAACAAAAATCTTGGCTTTTACTTGAAATTGATGAAAGCACTAATGCTCATTTTAATCATGTAATAAGCCTTTATACGTTTTTTATTTAGGGTTATGTCAACTGTTATTATATGTAAGTAAAGTGTTACCCTAATGTTAAAGTCCAGCTTAAGATTAACAACAATAGTGAAGGTTGCAAATAATAACAAATAAAAATAAATATGAGGATGGCTGAGTCATGAATAAGCTGTTGTTTTGACATGCCAGTATACCAGCCCTTAAAATTTAGGGTATGTGCTGAATCCCTTTCATGGAGGCTTTTAAATGAAAGCAGAGATGGCTGTGAATGACAGTAGTCATGTTGAAAGCCGAGAAGCAGAATGGACTCGTTGTGTTGGTGTGCTGAATTATTTAAACAGGGCAAAAGGACTAAGGCCAGGGACTGACGTGTGCCATTAGCTGCTGTTATGAGAGTTCGCTTAATGGCATGATTTAAACAAAAATAATAATCCAAACCTACAGAAATACACAGAGACACACCAAGCATACAGGCTCTCCCTGCCCACCCTTCTTCACCACACACACTCCCATTTGTCCAACCCTGGCCTGGAAGGTGATTTGAAGATAGGCATACAGAGCAGGTCTGTTTCAGCAAGGCCTTGAATTTTTACACCTCAGCTCATGCCTTGTCTCTCTGATGGGACGAGAGAAAGCAAAGCAAAACAAGCCTCCCCTTTGCTTCAAAGCAAGAGAGATGAGTCTGAACACAGCAATCAAGGTCATAAAACACACACACGCGTGCTCACACACACACACGCACACACACAGGCATGCAGTGAAGAAGTCCTGAAGAAAGTAATATTTAACCTGAGGCAAGAGAATAATTTCACTTTCTTCTGATCAGTTTAAAAAATCTCCCCTGTCAGTGGCAGCAGCTTTATACAAATTAATGGCCTTTAGTGAAAATCTCCTGCGCTTGGGTTATTAATTGTTAAAGTGCATACATTAAACAAAATGAGTAAAAAGTAATTTTAATAAGTTATCTCCTCTGAAAACCTGCCTGGGAAATAGTGGGAAAGACAGCACGCAATCCACATGAAGTGCAATATCTCAAAATAATACAGTATAAATATGAGCAAGAAAAAGAGACACGTCGACAGAAACGAACGCGCCGTCTGCTGCTATATTCATTATTTCTCAGCATTCAGCACAATTAGCTGAGCTGCTACATCCAGGGAACTAAATCTTGTTGTTCTTCTTGCACCGATCTAAGCGTTCAGGCTGGAGTTTGTGCTCACGGTCCAAGGTTAACTTCAGTTCACTCATCAGGGCAGGCAGCGGTTTAATTACAGGACTTTCTGGTCAGTTGAGCACGCCTTTATCAGAAAGACAGGTATATGTCGTTCTTTTTCCCCCCGTCTCAGACAAACACTCAGAACTTGTGATGTGAACTTTTTGAAACCCAGAGATAATTAGTTTGTGCATAGGAAACACATCAAAACTGTTATCATGCTCAAAACATGACTGTAAGATTTGACTCTCGACATTTATGAGGTAGAGAGTTTGTACATTTATGACCTGTCTAAAACCTTTTCCAGTTTCCAGTCAGGCCCAGTTATATTCTAGATGGAAATGTGAGTTCATCTCTGCTTTGTGCTTTTTCGGGATGCTGTCACTTGAAACTGCATTTTGTTGCGTATTTGGTTTCTATCGTCTTCAATGTATTTTGTATCCTTATGTGCCTTCACTGTATCTGTTGTTCCTGATGGTGCACTGAGATTCCTCTGTGCCTTATTGGATAACATCACTCAAATTCTCTCCTTCTCATTTTCAATGTACTGCTTGTGCACATTGTTTTCTTCTCTTTCTTCCTGCTTCCATTAAAACTCTGCATGGAGTCCTACAGGATAGCTGTATGATGATACTGTATAGTACAGCTATACTTAATATTCCTAGTCAAACTCTACTTAAAGTATTGAAAGTTTGATACCTTTTAAATACTTAATATACAGCATAGTAACTGCTTATTCTGGTTAGGGTCATTGTTGATCCAGGGAAAATAGGTTGGCCTACACCTGGAATATCCATCACATTCACATCACTCATACACACATACACATATTCACACACTCGCTGGGACAATTTAGCATACCCAGCCTTCTTAGAGTGATGAGAAGTGACTGGAGAACCCAGAGGAACACAGTGAGAACATGCACAGACTCTGCAGTAACCCAAGCTTAGGAATGAACCTGGAGCTCCCTGCTGCATGCCATCAAACTGCATGTACTAATTTGACTCAAGTGGGCGAGTCAGTTTCAGCTCAGTGGTCTGAACGGCAAGTGCACTGATAAAGAAAACAAGTTTCACTCTCAAACTGAGGAAAAGTCCAAAGTAGGTGTTTCCTTCTTTCTGGTTTTTCTGTTGAAAACAGACAGAAACAGCTACAGTAAAACCAGCATGCGAAAGAGTTTCCAGATTCACCGCAAAGTATCAGAATTCTGTCCGATCTTGATTTTAGCAGATTAGACAGCTAGGTTTTTGACAGCTTGTGACACTGTATTAGCTTCAACACGCCCGCCATAACAAATTAATTGTGACAGTACATGCAAACGACATACAGTGTAAAAGCCTTCCTCAGCTCTTCATACCTTTACACACTTTTTAATGATGAGCTTTGGTTTCAGACAGTATCGGGCTATAATTATAACTGCTCTGTCAAACAGCTTTGGGGAAGATGTTCAGAAAACATCAACTTGCCTCCCGACAATCAGTCAATCAGACAATCATGTGGCACATGTTCTCAGCATGTTAAAGGAAATCATGTTATTGCTTATACATGCCGATCAGCCATGACTTTAAAACCACCTCCTTGTGTCTACACTCTTTCTCCATTTTATCAGCTCCACTGACCGTACAGGTCACTTTGTAGTTTTACAGATAGACACTGTAGTCCATCTGTTTTTCTGCAGACTTTGTTAGCCCCCTTTTATGCTGTTCTTCAGTGGCCAGGACCCTCACAGGACCACCACAGAGCAGGTATTATTTGGGTGGTGGGTGATTATCAGCACTGCAGTGACCCTGATGTGGTGGTGGTGTGTTAGTGTGTGTTGTGTTGGCAGGATTTCATCAGACAATCTGCAGAAAAACAGATGGAGTACAGTGTATATGGTCAGTGGAGCTGATAAAATGGACAGAAAGTGTAGTTACAAGGAGGTGGTTTTAATGTTATGGCTGATCGGTGTATATTTCATTTAAAAAGCTTTGTTTTGTTGGGTTTTTTTGTATTTTGCACATTTTTATTGCTGGCCAAGCACACAATATGCCTGGGTATTAGTATTAAAGTAAAAGTAAAGTAAAAATGGTTCCATGACCACCCTAGTTCTCAGAGCTACATGAAATGTACTTAAGCCCTTCCTGAAAACTGACATCAACCTACATAAACACTGAGAATGGCTTAATTCCAACAGGCACCAGCTGCCATAGGCTGTTTATTATTTTGATGTCAAATTGAAAAATCAGAGTTCCTGAGTAAAATGACAATTTCTTGTTGACACAGCGCTGTGCAATAAGCTTTTGAGGGCTAACTTATTTTAGACAACTGACAACTGGCTTTGTAACTCGGTGCACTTATGTTATGCCTATCTTATATAACCATGATTGATGTGACAAGTGAAACACCAAAGGAAATCACACTCTAATTTAGGGTCAGAGAAAATATACGTAGCCCTGTCATTACGGTGTCAAATCATAGGATTTCATTTGATTGTGACATAAAATACACAAAGTGTAAAGTGTTGAACATTCAGCTGTCATGATATTAGATTTACCTCTGAATAGCTCAGAAATTATATCAAAATAGACGTAAAATTGACACTTGCTATAATAAGACTTTTAAAATAAAGGACAGCGGTTCTTTTTCAGCTTTTTAAGGGTATCAGGGCCCGGCATTGGAACTAGAGAGCCTCCGCTGCACTGCTTCGTATCTCCATGCTGATACAAACTTCTTACGGCTGATCAAGATTAAGGTTTATACTCTAATATGACCAATTTTAAAGGCCTACTGTATGTTCTGGCAATGTTCTCTGTTCTGCTATTCACATCCCTTTGCGTGGGCTTTGTCACTCTCTTCCTTTCACTCCAGCTCATTATGGAGAGTCTCATAAAGCCAGGCAGCGTAGACTGAGTGATAGCTACTTGAGGTGCCACCGTTTTCCACTCCAGGGAGAAGAGCAGGGATGTTATTTCCCAAATTTGGCCCCAAGGATGAAAAAAAAGCCTGTTTGATATTCATCGAGTGGGGAGTAGCAGACCAGGCAGCGAGCAGGTGAAAATCTATTCACAACCATAATGAACAAATGTCATCCATCGGGCTTTCTTGTCTTCCATCTTTTTTTTCTTTTCTCTTTCTCCCCAACCTGAGAGTGACAGTTATCACAAGGGCTGTGCATATGTAGGCTGCATGTGTTTGGGGATGTGGCCCTGTCTGTACAGGGCAGATCTGACTGAACAAGAACCCTGTGACACTATTTGGTTCTTATGTGAGTGCTTCTGATTTAAGAGCTGTCTCATCTGGTTGAAAAATCAGGTCACTTATAGCTTTTCGTTGCTTATATCCCATCACTGAATCTCTAATATACTCAGCTCGGAGCTTGACTTTTATTCCTTTCCCTTCACCTCATCAACAATTGGGTCAGTAATAATAACGGCTATATTAAGCCTTACTCCGATCGCACGTTTAGTCACTGTGTACAGCATGTCAGCCCTTTTTTACTAGCTGCTGTGCCATTAAATGAGAAGGTTACGAGGTCAAACGGTGCTGTCACATTTATAAGTGTGTGAGAGAGTAGCTAGGTAATGTGGGATTTTTTTCCTCCGTTCATCTCCCTGCAGCCACACCCTGGCACTGCCATCACTCCACTTAATGTGTCAGTAGGCCATCAGAGCTCTGCCATTGCCCAGGGTGAGAATACGAGAGCAGGAGGAGGAGGAGGAGGAGGAGGAGGAGTGGCAATGAGGAAAACTAGGATATGTCTCAATTTAGCAATACACATAGGAGGCATGAATGACAAATGGGTGTCTGGTGAGAAGGATGATAGAGGCTGAGATCTGTTTCTAGGGTTAGAAAGCACTAGTAAGAGCCAATCTCTAGTACTTTGAATGGTATAAATACTGCCATTCTGTTTTATACTTGAGGCCATATATGGCTATCAAGTCCCGAGGAATCTACAATTAGCATTAATACTCTTGATGGTATAACTATCCAAGCTTTGAAAGAGGTTGGGCAGGAAAAAGGTCAAAGTTTAAAACATTATCTCCGGTCCAATTTAAGAGCAAAAGTGGGCATTTAGCTTCCAAAAAGGTAAAACTCTAACATTTACCTCAGTCTCTAAGGCCTTCCATTAAGTACTAGTGCTGAAAAAAAAGACAAAGCACAAAAAAAATCTCTTTAATTCGCTAGCGTTCCCGTATTCCAGGGTTAAATGTCTGCTGTCGTTTCCATGTATTAGCATCTGATTAGCATAGAAATGCTCACAGGGGCTAAAGCAAAGTAGTGGAGACAGGGGGAACCTGTAATTTCATTAGGTCACATGTCTAAGTGTTTAAGCTGGAGCCTACGATAATGTATTCATTGTTGTCATACGGCCACAGAGAGAGGCCAGCGAGATACGCAGAGTCTATTTGCCCGGGCTGGAAATGTTATGTTTGTTCTGGAGAGGCAGAGGAAAGAGAAGAGTGAGGGGAAAAATGGAGATGGTTTATGAAAAGCTGCCCTGAACCTCTCTCTCGGCCTCTGCTCAACATGCTGCTTCATCTGCAAGAGCCGGCAATTATTATTTTTTTTATTTTTGTGCAGAAGGAACCAAAGCTGGGCAGCAGGATGCTCCATTTTGATCATTAGCAATAGCCTAATTAGCAGCATTATCACATGGACTAACACCAGGCTAGTGTCTAACACAGCGGTCGGCTACTAAGAGCACTGCTGTGCTGTTACAGCCAGTCAGAATGTTAGATCTTAAGGAGAGGGAGGGTCTGTACCCACTATGATGCCCTTGAAAGAAGCCTAACATTAGAGCTTGTTCTCCCAAGAGCATGCAGTAAATTACTAAAAGGAAATAAGTATGGAAAAGAAACAACAGCAATAAGGCAGAGGTTGAGGGTAGGCTTTCGACTGGCTAAGTAGGTCCATTACATAAATCATTCTAATGTGCACCTAAAAAGTGTACATGTTTTAATAAAGCAGATTGAAGAGGCTAACTTTCTAAAGAATTAGTAATATCCAGTATGTGTGAAAGTATAAGGGTGTTTTCACACTTGGCCTGAATTCTCGAGTCCACACACAAGACCAATTTTTTTTGAGGCTGGTCTAATAATCACAGGTTTGCTTTTACATAAAAGAATTTCACAGTTCAATATGTCACCTTTATGCAGAATGCTATATATGTCAGCCACAACATTAAAACCACCTACTTTATACTGTGTAGGTCCACTTGTGCCTCCAAAATAGCTCTGATCTGTCAAGGCACATCTCCACAAGAGCTCTGAAGGTGTGCTCTGGCACCAAAACATTAACAGCGTATCCTGTAAATCTTGTAAGTTCCAAGGGTGGGCCTCCATGGACTTGTCCAGTACATTCCACAGATGATTGATAGGATTGGTGTCAATTCAACACCTTGAACCTTTTGTCATATTTCTCAGTCCATCCTTGAACATTTTTTTAGCAGTGTTATCCTGCTGAAAAAGGCTTTTGCCATTGGGGAATACTATTGGTGGTGATGTGGTGTAATTGGTCTGAAACACTGTTTAGGTAGCTGGTATGTGTCAAAGCAGCAGCCACATGAATGCAAGGGCCCAGTGTTTCCCAGCATCACACTGCCTCCACCGACATTCCTTTTTCCCAAAGTGCATCTCTGTGTCATCTCTTCCCCAAGTAATCGACATACACACTCAGCCTTCGCATGATGTAAAAGAAAATGTGATTCATCAGACCAGGCCACCTTCTTCCATTGCTCCATGGTCCAGTTCTCATGCTCATGTGTTACTGTAGGCACTTTTGGTCAGCATGGGCACTCTGACCAGTCTGCAGTCTGCAGCTACGCAACATCATTTGCAGCAAACTGTGATACACTGTGTGTTCTGACACCTTTCTATCATAACCAGCATTAACTTTTTCAGCAATCTGTGCTAAAGTAACTCTTCTGTGGGATCAAAGCAGAAGGGCTAGTTTTTAGTCCCTATGCATATAAGCGAGCCTTGGCTGCTCATAACACCATCGCCTGGTTGCCCTTTCTTGGACCACTTTTGGTGAGTACTAAGCACTGCATACTGGGAAAACCCCACAACATCTGCTGTCCTGGAGTTTCCCTGACCCAGTTGTATATATATTTGGCCGTTGCCAAAGTTGCTCAGTTTTATATATATATGTGTGTGAGAGAGACATGCATTTTTGCTTTTTCAATGCTTACTGTGTAAGCATTTGCACCAAGGTGAGCTAATTACAGATCTCCAGTTCTATAAAAGTCTGGTTTTATATCAGTACTATATTCCATCTCCTCTCCTGATAATAGCAACCCTTTACCTGCCATCATGACACAACTTTTGAGACAGGAATAAATGTGACATGTTGAAGCTGATCACATTTGTCAGCATGCATTGGTTCCACACCTGATACAGACTGGAACTGGTTCTCTGGACCACTCACAGACTCCAAAAATTGCTTTTAATCTTCAACAAATGTACAAATTGCCCGGAATCCTAAAAAACTGAAAATGACCAGTGTGCAAGGCCGGAATGCCATACTTAATACTTAAGTACTTACCATACGTAAATGTGTTGTATTTTTTTCATAAATCAAAAGAGACAAAAACTTTCATGAAGCATTCAGCTCCAATGCTTTTAACCACCACACCAAAACACATTAGATTCACTGTTTAGTCAATAACCTGACTCACCACAAAATAGGCATACAAATTAAAAATGACAATTTCCTGGCATTTACCTAAATGCTGACTTGTTGAGTTTTATCTGAGCAACTGTTCACAGTATATATTAAAGTGAAATTTGCTTCCCAATAATGTGATGCGCAAAAGCAACCTTGTCAGATTCATATCTGAAAATCAGTCTGCCATTATAACTGACTGTGTAAGCGATTTTTAAGTATCTCCAAAGAGCAAATAAACACTGCCTATGCGGGAGTAAGCACGGCTGCAAGCAGTCGGGACTGACTGCATAGCGTCAGGAAAATTTGTCACTGATATACATGCTGTGCCCTTAAGAAAATGACGGCACTGTCAGCAAGCAGAGAAGGCCTGCGACACTTTGGATATAAATCCAAGGAGGAGATAAAGAAAGTACATGATAAATTAAGCAGTGCATATAAATTCTTAAGAGTCTCCATTTTAATGCCGGTCATTATTCAACAAATTTTTCTAAGAAATGCCACATAGGCAGGAACAAGTAATTAGAGGGAGAAAAGTGAAACTGTCATCCTTAATGGTTTACTCTGGTGCCTCACCTTATCCTATGGAGATCCAAGTAAGGCCAAAGTGAAGAGGGGAGCGACGAGGGGAGTCACGAAAGGGCAGTAAGCAGCCATTACGGCAACCTTTGAAGAGTACGGGAAGAGTTTAAAAAACTTAAGATCTTTAAGCTCATCAAACTGGTCCACGGGAGGAGGTGGGGGGGTCTGTTTGGTCCACATTTGTGACTCTTTCTCCTCCCCTCAATAGCCGATCGCTCTCAATAAATCTGAAGCCACTGGAGATATTGTTAGTGTTAGGCAAGTACTATTAAAATTTATGGATGACACTTTGTAACAATTAATCAGCATGTGTTGATTAATAAAGTTGGTTGGCTATTCTCCTGAAACCTGCGAGGCCATGAGCATTGTCAGATGGATCATTTTATTCATTATTTTTGATTAATGCATGTGCTTTGAGAGAGAGAGAGAGAACTTATCCGCTATGAAAAATCATAAATAGTAAATGAGCATGTGTACGGTTAACCTTGGCCATGGAAGGGGGTGGGGGGTGAGAAGGGGGATGTGCAAAATAAGCAAATAAATTGCTGCAGGGATTAAAAAAGCAAATTGGGGAGTTTGATGAACATCACCTCCCCGGACCTGTCCATCTTTCACCAATGCTGGTGATTAATTAGTTTGTTTAGATACTCAATTAGTCCAACCAAGCAGAGAGAGAGAGGGAGTGAGGGAGAAAGTGCTCAAGGGAGGGAGGGAAAAAAGAAAGACAGGGTGAGTGGACTGATAAGGACAAATGCAGAAAAGGAAAACGGAACTACTTTTTAGTTGTTTTTTTTCTCATTTCTTCCTCTGTGTTTGCTGTTGGACGCCCTTTATCGGGCTGCATTTCTCTGAAAAATCATGCTTCATTTTCGATTTAGGCAGGAAATCAGGAAACAAAAAGAGTGAAAAACGGCATATGTTTATGATGATGCATGAAATCTGAGGCATCTGCCTTAAATATAGTCGATGAAGCTGAACTATGAAACAGAGTAATGTTTTATTTAACTAATAGAAAAACAGCCGAATGTTGCGCTGACCAAAACAAGCTCTTTGATAATTCTGCAGTATTATTGACTTATTTATTTATTTACTCTACTTTAGGCAGACCATGTGATTTGTTTGCACTTGTAAATACACAAAAATTTGGACCGAGTTACAGCTACTTCTGATGTTGTTTATTAAATTGAGATCCTGGACCTTGTTTGATTGTGTGACAATAAAACACTGACTTTGGCTTTGCAAAAGGTCTTCATTCCTAGTGGCCATTACTTTCCATGTCTACAGATTGTCCCCTCATTCAGACTTTAGGTCCATTTGGAGGGAGTCCTGATCATTTCAGAATGCACTGTAGCCAAAAAGACCCTCTATAAGAGAAACCAAAAGAGGAAGTAAAATGGAGAGACCTATTTTACCTCATTATTGGCAAATATGCCAATACTTACTAGTATTTTCCTTCTCCCTTTGTCAATTTGTGTGACATAAACCATTACAATGTCCGTCTTGTCAAAAAAAACCAGCAGCATGTAGGACCTCCTGCATGCATGCTCAATTTGAAAATGTCTTGCGGAAAGCTTGAGGTGTTGGAAAAGTAAATGGTAGCTTTCACCGGCACAATGACAGAATTGAGAGAAAGCTGAGAAAACGAATGAGAAAAAGAGGAGATCTGAGAGAAATGCACACACACACTAGGGATTTTTGGTTGGGGTGGAGTTACTGTTACCACTCTGAGGACTATTTTCCTATAATACTACATCCTATACTCCTACATCCACACTCCTACAGTCCTCTTATACCACAGCAATGATCACATTTTTGAATGAAAAAAATTTTTTAGAATTCAACAAAATTGTTGTTCCTCGTAGATTCCTAGGACTTTTTCAATACATAATGCAACTGTAACAAAAATTCTAAATACATCATGCTAATTTAATAACAACAGACAGGAAATTGGAAGGCAAAATTGCTGAGTGCAAGGTGTAGAAAAGGAAATACACAATAGACACGTATATAATCCAGTAATAGACATATTTATAGGAAGCCTCGAAGCTATGAAGATAATGTCTATAATGAAAATGGTACAGTACATGGCAGAAAATAACTGCTAGCTGTAAAGAGACTATAGATGTAGTCATATGCCCTCTAGACCTTCTTTCATTAAGATATAGGTTGGATTAAGATGTTACCATTCATAACACAGTGACAGTCCTAACACATTTCATTAACTTACAGCAAGACATATGGATACAGGCTCAAGAGTTCATAACATGCTGAGATAATAATACACAGCCCATCATGACTCTGATCTTAACAATCCTCAACTGACCTTCCTGTTCTGAACATCACTCCATCGCTCGGCTGATAGTGAGGACAGCAGTGCGGTAATTTTTACCACTCCTGCCATGTGATTGCCCAGAAGAGAAGAAGAAAATCAGATTAGCATGTTGACTACAATATAAAACAGTACGGCTCTCTCAATCAGCATCCGCTTTGCCGGCCTTATTGGGAAAAGATGCTTGGCCACACAGAGGAAGAGTGAACTGTGTGCAGGCACGAGGTCCCGGCCTCACATGGCACATCTGCGTCTCATAATGCCTTCACACTCTAATAACGATCCCCATGCAGGAAGGCTGAAGCCACTGAGCTCTTTAACGTACTTACTTTCAGCTAGTAAACAATCATAAAATGGGTCAGTAATAAAATTATAGTTTAAACTAAAAAATACAATAAATGCAGTACTAAGAATAATTTATTTTTTGAAGGTATTATAAGCTACTAATATCTTAACATGTATACAAAAGCTCTTCTACTTCATCTTTATAAGGGTTTATATCACATGCAAAATCAGAACCAGAAGGTTATAACATTTTTATAGGAAAATGCACATGTAGAGAAATGCTGTAAAGATACCTTGAAATTATTACATTGTTAAAATATATTACAAAATTACAAAAAACTATAAAATAATAATAATAAAACAAAA
Source organism: Doras micropoeus (assembly GCA_028566355.1). Lineage (NCBI taxonomy): Eukaryota > Metazoa > Chordata > Actinopteri > Siluriformes > Doradidae > Doras > Doras micropoeus. The sequence goes on along the minus strand of JAOUQY010000038.1, from coordinate 7,869,405 downwards.
TAAATAAATATTATTAATACATAAATATTTATATATATTATTTAAAATAAATATATAAATAAATAGAATATTTATTATTTTAAAAAATAATTACATTCCAGAAAAAAGAGTAGTGAAAGAGTAGTAAATGGAGCTATTATGTATATATGTTATGTTATATAAATGGAGAGTTTTATAAGGGACTTTGATGATTTTTTTTTTTCTAAGCATTTTGGAGAATCCACCACAGACTTTCTTTGACTTTGAAAGCCTGCATTCTTTTTTTGTGTGTGTGTCTGAAATGTGGTCTGCTACATAATATATTATCTTCTTTATCAGCTTACAAACATTTATTGAAACATTTAAATTTGGTTGGAAAAGTTATGTTTGGGAATCAAGAAAGGTTTGTTTTACTCACCTGATAATTCAGAGGTCATTCACAAAATATGTTAAGAAAAAAAATCAGTATTACAAATGAGAACTTAATGCCACCAACACATCTTATGCTTCTTATTATTAACTTCTTATTCTTTTTATTATGTGCTGTATGCTTATCCTTCAGGCAGGAAGGAAGATATTGAAGAAAGACTATTTCAGACATTTGATCTTGCTGTGACCTTGATCCTGTCTGGATCAAATCCAACTGCTGGTTACAATAAGGAATCCATATACACTGCATGGACCTGACCATTACACACATGCGGTTCTTTCCCCAAACTGTTGCCACAATGTTGGAAGCACACAACTGTGTGAAATGTCTTTGTGTGCTTTATTATCGTGACAAAATGTCTTTGTGAGCTTTATAGATTATTATCACAGCAAAAGGGGAATACATCTGGAATGAGATGTGTCTGATGGTCAGGTGTTGAGTTTATGTGGTTGCTGGGTATGCAGCTTCATAACAGTAGTGTATGGGTTAATCTATCTAGAGAATCTCTCTCTCTCACTCTCTCTCTCGCTCTCTCTCTCTATCTATCTATCTATCTATCTATCTATCTATCTCTATATATATATATACAGGGGTTAGACAATGAAACTGAAACACCTGTCATTTTAGTGTGGGAGGTTGGACCAGCCTGGTGGCCAATCTTCATTAATTGCACATTGCACCAGTAAGAGCAGAGTGTGAAGGTTCAATTAGCA
>JAOUQY010000038.1:7771454-7791428 GCA_028566355.1 Doras micropoeus | reverse complement strand
CTCTCTCTCTCTCTCTCTCTCTCTCTCTCTCTCTCTCTCTCTCTCTCTCTCTCTCTCTCTCTCTCTCTCTTTCTTTCCCTCCTCCAACACTCAGCCCACCTCTGTAGTTATGATACTTATGTATAGGGTCAAGTCTTGTTCCTTAACCCCCGTTTTACACACATAGTCCCAACCCTAACCCTAACATTCACACTCTCCGTAGGATAATTCACACAGCCATAAATAACCGTACACGACGACTTTTTACATCTCTGTCAAGCTGGCATGCTGGAGCTGCTTCACATTTTTACTGTCATGCATTACAAGAGTTACAAGAGCCATTCTCGGCATAATGGTTGGGCCAATGCATGTCTGATCTAGGCTAGAGAGCGAGAGAGAGACAGAGAGAGAGAGAGAGAGAGTTTGTGATTACACTGAGAAAAAGCTGCACTCTTGTTTGCATTCCTTTTTCCTTTTAATCTTCATCTCATCTTCGAACCTTCGGCTCTTCATCTCGTTGTGTGTGTGTGTGTGTTTGTGTGTGTGTCTATGTCCACATTCCTTGTTTTGAGACTTTTCATGGCAATGGAAAAAAATTCGCTTAACATGTAAGGGAGATGTTTTATTCGGGGCCTATTAAGTGTGCACTCTTAACATTACAGTACCATGTGTGTGTGTATATTTGTTTGTGTGTGTGTGTGTGTGTGTGTGTGTGTTGGGGGGTTGTTGGTGTATTTGAGGGCGGTGCCGCTACCCGTGAAGGCCTCTGATTGCTGGTTTTCGTATTGCATCATTAGCCGAGAAGGTTTGTGTGTTTACCAGTGCAGGCAAAACACTGTGGACATTAATGTGTCCTGCCGTGGTTTATGAGCCATTCAACACACACATGCACACACACACACACACACACACACACACACACACACACACACACACAATAAACTCAGGAAAGGACCACAAGCACACACACTCACACACTCCCCCTCTGTGGTATAGTCTTTATTTTTAGAATAAATGCGTCTCTCCGTCTCTGTGTGAGAATTAACCAAGGCCGTTTTTGAATTGATTCAGAGGGTTAAGGCTCATTAGGTGTTTCTGCAAGTCTACATGTCCTCAATGCAGCAAACACACCAATATTTTGAAACAACGCAGTAGGCTAGAGGAGAACTCAGCCATTTCCCTGTAGCTGTGTCACAGGTCCTTACTATTCATTATAGTGAAGTGATTGAGCAGAAATGATAGCGGGTGCGGGAAGACGACATACACTTGAATCGAAACGGAGGAATTAGAGACATAACAGCATCAGTCGGCGATGCTGCAGAGAACCTCTTCACTCTGCAGTGGGTGACATTTTCATACGGTCTGACTCGCACCCTGCTCTCTGCTCTCTCTCTTTCTCTTCTCTCTCTCTGTGTCTGTGTCTCTCTCTGTCACGTATCATTTCCTAATGCGTTTCTGTTACAACTGGAAAATATGGAAGACTTGGAAGACTTCCTGGTTGTGCATTATGGTTTTTATTTATGCAAATATTTATTGAAAATTAACCTGCAGAAACAGTAATACAGTACTGATATCTTCAGGGTTAAAGTTATAAATGTAAGCTATTTACTATGGGACATGAGGGCAGAAATAATTAAATAATGGATTAATAGACTGTCAGGTACTTCTACATTTACAACAAAAATGGCTACTAAAATCATGATATTTGATATGTTGCCTGACTCTGTAGAATTCTTTTTAATGCATTATACTGTTGATTCTGCAAATTTCTATAACTGTCCTATGCAGATCCTCAGAACATCAGACTATAGTGACTTTGCTCCTTGTTAGGAATTTGAAAGTAAATTACCTTATTCTAAGCAAGTGCAAATGCGATCATGTCCTACAATAAAACCTAGCCAAGCTCCTGAAGCGAATATCTGGCCACCTGTCTCCTCAACCCTTAATGTGCATCATTATAATCAGAACGACGTAACTGACCCCAGACCTGTATCCAAGGGCATGGGTGTGTGTCTCTTTACCATCTCCGTCAGGTTGCTTATTTCTCGGGGCATGGGGGTTGAATGGGAAGGAGGGGAGGTTTGTTCGGCTTCACATCAGTTTTTATTAGCTTAATAAATCACCTTTGTTGTCAATCAAGGCACGGAGAATAATTGGATATGGTTGAAGCCTTGCGTGATGGATTATAAATCATTCCAGATTAAATTAAAAGATAATGCACAAACTTAATGGTTTGTGTTTTGCAGTCTAAATTGCCTCGGAGCACTGCTGCTTTGCCGCTTTATTGCACGCCGTTTTTCTCCCCTCTAAAACCCAACGCGTTTTCTAGCCTTTTATTGCCCCGGCACAGCCGGCTCCGACTCGCAGCCTGCAACGGCTTCGGCTACGTATCATATCGTTTTCTTCATTTCCTGCGTTGTGTGTGTTTGGCTGCCGTTCGGGAGCGTAAGTGCAGGCTTTGTTTGTGTGCATAATCGTATTTAGATTATGTGTCTGGTTTGATGTCCAGCCTGTAGCTCAGAAACGGCACTATTGAATGAAGCAGAAGCAATATCATAGGCAATCAGGCCTTCTCGGAGTCCATTCTGAGCTCGGCCCTGTCTGCCTGCCGTATCAAAATAAAGCAAATCTCTTTCTGTTTGCCAGCTCAAACGTGGCCAGATTAACCCTGACATCCTCAACAAGCACGCTTCGCCTCTCAGGAAAAGGGAAAAAAAAGAGAGAGGGGAAAAAAGGAGAGCGAGTCAGTCGACCCAATCACTAGGAGAGGGAGAGAGAGGCTATATCCCGCACATTAGCGGCGGCAGCCACCTCGTCCATTGGTGCCACGCCATTATCATAATCGTCCAGAGAACATGACGGGACGCTGAAGCAATGATGTCGTTTTATTTGTGGGCACAGACCCTCTCTTCGGGCCTGCAGCGACCTGTGGTGATCCCCCCCACACACACCGCGCCAAGCGGGCGAGTAGGTCAAATGACATCTTTTGATCAGGGCTGTCTAAGGAGATCAGAGGAGACTGGCAGGTAATGGATATCCTGTGACATGCTGAATGAGAAGAGGCAGCAAGGCAGCGCCTAGATGACTGCAAGGCCTCCATTAGGAGCTTCTCTCTCCCTCTCCCTCATTCTCTCTCTCTCTCCCTCATTCTCTCTCTCCCTCTCTCTCTCTCTCGCTTGCTTCCTGTCCTCTAAGACCCACAGATTGACGTCTCTACCTAGTACCTAAATCAGCGAGCTGCCACTGGCTAACACCCAGCATTATGGGTTGGGAAATGCCTATTATTTTGCTGCCCACACCTACTGCTGCAAGGTCTGGAGCTCACACACACACACACACACACACACACACGTATATGTGTGTGTGTGTCTTTTATTGTAAGATTAGTCTGTCTCTCTTTTGATGTTTGCTTGAGACTACTGTTTTGCTCCTTTGAATGTTTCCATGTTATGTCTGCAAAGTGCTGTGTGTTGTATGTTTTTGTGCAGCCGTGTGTGTTTATACAGAAGTGTTTGCGTCTTAGTGTGTGTGTTTGTGTGTACGTGTGTGTAGAAGCAGAGCTAAGCGAGGCCCTGGGGATCACAGCAAGCCAGATCTGTTCTCTCCCATTACCCTGCAACCCGCTCTAATGGGAGACTGACACAGCCCTGTGACTCTGTGTGTGTGTGTGAGAGAGAGAGAGAGAGAGAGAGAGAGAGAGAGAAAGAGAGAAAGAAAGAGATATATGTGGGAGGAGGGATAGTGAGAAATGCCGAACCAGAAGCCATGTGTTGGATAAAAATGGAGGGAGGAGCAAGAGATACACATAGCGTAATGGAGAGAGGAATATCATACATCCCTCATACCCCTCTCTCTCTCTCTCTCTCTCTCTCCCACTCACACACACGCATACTAGGGATATCCCTATGTGTGTGCATGGAAGTGTGTGACCTCTGGTTGCACTCAGGACTGAATGCCGAAAGTGAAGTATATCTGACTAACAAAGGCAGGGGAGGGATTTTCCCAAAAACCAACACTGACTCTAAAAAAAGACACAGTGTACATATTTATTGCACTACATACACACCAAACCCAGAACACACTCTCTTTGAGAGTATAGTAATATGACATATTTCTGGAGGGTTTTTTTCTACATACACTTATACATACACTGAGTAATGGGAGGAGGAATATTATTTGAAGAGGATGCCTGGAAGGCTGCGTTCACACAGCGGGCGAAAGTGGACCAAATCCCATCTTTTTCTTCGAGTATGGCGGGTTTGTTACCTGCATGGCTGTGTGAACAGCATAAAGCACACGGAATCGGACATTTTCAATTCCTTTTTTTCCCCACTTTCAAATACGGTTCTGAAAAAATCCGATACAAGGCAATGCGAGCTTCTGTCTGAACAGGCAGATCGGAATTCCTGCGACTTTTCCCGTCAATCCAAGTCAACATTTGTGAGAAGGAAAGCTGGAGCATAACTGTGAAGAAGGATTGTCGTAAAGGAAGATAAATATTTGGCTCATTAAGCGGCACATATTGCAACCGTTCCGTGTTCGAAAAGATCTTAAAAGGAATGTCGAAGCGCGGCCGTGGAAGAACGTGGCTGCAGCGCCAACGGAAACGTGCACGTTTAAAAGCAAAATTGTGACGTGCGTGAACCACGGCGTGAAAAAAAGTGGGCGTGGCTGACGAATGTGCCGTTTTTGTATTACAAGTTTAGGAGCATGATCTGTTCTGGTGAATGTCACATGTATGAACAGTGTATGAGTAGTATCTTAGTAACAGCCTAACAAAAAAATGTACAGATTTGGTAAGGAAATGAGATTTGGGCCTCTTTTGCCTGCTGTGTGAGCATAGCCTAATTTGTCCGTGTTTTGCATGTGACGGATGTATACAGTATATAGTGATTTTGTGTGTATGTGTAAGAAAGAGCGAGAGATAGACAGAGAGAGAGAAAGAGAGAGCGAGACGTGGTGTACTAGTGCGCATGTTCTATTACGGCTCTCTATGGCTCAATCATTCTCTTGTTCGGGAGCATCTTTAATAATTGTCCCTCTTGCGGAGTGTTAATTAATTAACGGAGGCTGAGTGACCCAAGACAAAAGCATCCAGCGCTGCAGCACAAGGAAACAAAAGAAGGAAGAAGAAGTGAAATTAGAACAAGCAGTTCATCCAAAAAACATCTATTCAGACAAATAAAGAGCCAGATTGTATTTATTTGGAAGTCTTATAGGCTGTGAGATGCATTGCACATGGATACACACACACACGGACTAGCGCTGGTGCTGCACATGATTTTGCGACTTACATACATCAGTAAAATAACACATCTGAGTTTTATGAAGTTAGAAATATTCTGGATTTTTCAGTCAGCAATTAAAGCAAGAAAATGTTGTGATCAAGTGCAGCAACCAATGGATGTAGGCAGGAGGCGGGACTTACCGCACCTCACACCATTCGGATATATTTTTTCGTCCTATTTTTTAACCTCACCCTTAATGTTGTACATGAATGTACATATTTCTTTCTCCTCTTCTTTCTCCTTTGTCACTTGACTACTACTTTAGTTTCATTCATTTACTTTCATTCATGTTATGTCCGTTTTCAAACTGAGAACTGCTGATACAAAGGTGACCGAGCCGGTCTTCTCTTGCAAACTCTTCCAGAAGACACAATAAGAAGCTCCTGGAGTGATCAGTGACAAAAATGCATCTGCTAATACATTTGCAGGTAGCACATCTCAAACGGTACTTTAGCTACGATTTTACACATCATTTAATTTGCTCCTTATAAGCATCCTGATAATGTTTTTGCTCCCGTTCTGCAGATAATGAGTAGAGGGTCATTAAAAAAAAAAAGCAAAGTAGTTTCAAAACCATCCTAAAGAATTCTGAAGTGAAATTTCAGCCAGGTTTATGAGAAGGATGATAAGCGAAGACCAAAATAATTCTCTCTGCACATCCTGTGAGGAGTGGTAACACAGGCCAAGGCACGGCCCCATGAATTCCTTCTTCAGGAAAGCCACAGTCATGTTCGAAAACTTCTAGAGGATGTTGTCTTCTCAGTAGCTGGGAGTGAAGAGAGCTTGCAGTGAGTGTAGTGAAATGTAGAAATGGATCAGCACCCGCATTCGCTTGCACAGTGACAGGAAAGGTAAGAACAGGTCGAGGTTAAACAACACAGCTGGCAAAAATCCACAATGCACTGGGTCATAGGATTTCATCCTCTCACTCTCGCACTCGCGCATAAAATACTTTTGTTGTATTTTATTGTTATAATGTTCTAATATTAAACATATTTATTAAAAGTATGATGGGAGTAAGAATCGAATCCTTGTACATTTTCACACTGCAAACATCGTATTTATGAATACTGGCCTCTGATATCACTTCTCAGCGTCCTTGATTATTAATAATCACTATTAATATAGGCCCAGGAAAAAAACCCACATCGGCCGATCCCTGGCAATAGTAAAAAAGCTGTATAGTAAATAGTTTTGGAATTGAACTTACATTTTAAGCGTTCATGTAACATTAGAGTTGGAATTTAAAATAAAGCAAGACTTCTTTTATTTCTGACATGCAAACATATCTTACACAAAATTCTATAATAATCTGCCTAATGATAGGTTTTAGATGTTTTTAGTAAACAAAGATGATTACAGTTTTACTGCCTACTTTTTTCTCCTTGAGCACGTTTATACTGTTTTGTTTTGTTTTGTTGTTTTGTTTTGTTTTGTGTATAATTGTATTCCATGCCCAATCATCATAGAATTTGATAAAATACAATATTATTTAGTGATGCTTCAGAATTTTTTTTTTATTATTAGCAATATGCCAGGTACACTAAGAATTACAAAGCTAGACAATAAAAATAGAAATTTATGAAGCACATTTATTTCCAAATAGGTTTCAGTAGAACCAAACCAATATTTCAGTTTTCTTGTTCATATTTATGAGATTTTGGCTACATTTTTCTTCTCTTCCAAAATTCTGAATGTTTTGAAACGTCTAATTTAGTAAGAGATGAACTGGAGGGACTCTAGCGATCTGGGTTTAGTATGCTTTATGTCAGAAAATCCTGTGAGAATCTTACTTTGATCAAAAATGTGAGTTTTTTATTGAATATTATAGTAAGTAAGCAAGTGGGATGTCTGTGGTGTGTGTGTGTCTTCTGTGTGTGGACTATAAGTGTTTTTTTGTGGTTGTTTTTTTTTTTTTTTACATTTTTAACAAAAATAAAAGACCCAAAAGTTGCGTTTTTGTTACTGGGGTTAGAGTTAGGGTTACCATTAATTAGGTGCACTAATAATTATGTCAATGGAAAGTCCTCAGTCCTCCAAGTATAGCAATACAAGCGTGTGTCTGTGTCTGTGTGTGTGTGTCTGTGTGTGTGTGTGTGTGTGTGTGTGTGTGTGTGTGTGTGTGTGTGTGTGTGTGTGTGTGTGTGTGTGTGTGTGTTTCTGCTGACCTGAGAAAGGCTAGAGAGGTAATAGGTAATGAGGTTAGAAACACTAAATGATAGAAGTGTGGAAGATATGAGGAAGCACTCTGTGTGTGTGTGTGTGTGTGTATGTGTGTGTGTGTGTGTGTGTGTGTGTTTACCCATGAGAATATCAACGCTGTGGTGTTTCGTCCTCTAGGTTTAAATATTAGGAGGATGCATTCCAAGAAGCACATGTAAAATTTTGATTGGAAATCACTTTGTGATGCGATAAATTCTAAAACACGATTCGCGCCAACGAAAGTGTTTTTGATCGCAGCCTGAACGATACACCATTGAAGTCACGATGATGATCCAATAATATTTCTGTTCCACAGTTGTTTTAACAGTTGGCGATGCCTTTGTTTGCTTAACCGGTCCGGGGTGAAGCAGAGGACCATGAGCTTGATCTCTTTCTCTCTCTCTTTCCTGCTCTCTGTCTCTCTTTCCATCCCAACCTGAATACATGCATCGACTTCGAAATGCAAATCTCCACATCTCTGAAAGTTGAGGATTGAAATATATATGGCGTGTGTGCTGAGGAAGCTGTCGTCTTGCGAAGACCCGGAGCTTTAGTGTGAGTGTTAAGGAGCATGGTGAGGGAAGCACTGCTCTCCAGAGTGGTTACCGGTTGTCATGCACTAGCAGAGAGAGAGCGGGGGTGTGTAAACACACACACACACACACATACACACACACACACACACACACACACACACACACACACACATGCACACAGACTGTCAGAGTCTCTCCCGCTGAGTGGCATGAGCTGGCGATTAGTTGTGCTAGCGTCTATGTTTACCCGCTCTGTGTTCAGCGGCTGCCGCTGCACCTCCTCGGCTCTCTCTCTCCTCTAATCCGGGCTGCCTCCTCTCTCGCTCGCTGTCGTCTGTCATCACTCCGAATACTTGAAAATGCTTGCCGGTTTTCCGGCTGGCGCGAACCCATCCCGATCCTATATAGAGCTGAGTGTAAAGAAGAACGGCCAGCCTCCTGCTAAGAGTGTTGGGACAATTAGGGAAAAGTACATGTTGTTACACAGCTGCTGGCCCTGTAGCCCATGTAATTAACACTCACTACGCACCATGCAGTGTGTAAACAAGGTCTGAGTAATTCCATAGGTAATAGGGCTGTCGGTTAATACACTTCAGCCCCAATTTCTGATCCTGGGCATGGTTGAAGTGTAGAGTAGTATCTGCCCTCACTTTCACTCCTCTCTCTCTCTCTCTCTCTCTCTCTCTTTCTCTCTCTCTTTTCCTTCTCAGTAAGGTGCCTCCATCCGTCAGAGGGCCTGGTCGATGGGCGTCTCTGTGGGATCGATGGCGTGCCTGTCCGCTCTCTCTTTCCAGCTCATGGCCCCTATCCCACCCCAGTGCTACACACATACACACACACACACATAAACTCTCACTCACATACACATACACACAAACTCTTCTGGCCTCCCCACCAATTTGTCTGTGTGCGTCAAATCGCAATAATTAAGCATTATTGATCTCAGATTCAATTAACTTCATTAACGCGAGCCATGATAGCCGGAGAGGAGAGGAGAGGAAAGAAGGAGAGGAGAATGGAAAACGAGCGGAGAGAGGAGAAAGAGATATGCGCTATCTCTCGTTCTCCAGCCGCACACAGACAGCCTGTCTGCTTAAGGCTACAAACCATTTTCCCCCTAATGATATCACATTGCAGATAGTGCCACATTAGAAGAGAGATACCTCCCATTATAAATGTGGGCTTTGGGGGCTATATATAGCAGATTTAATTACCAAGTAGTTCACTCTCTCGTCCTGTCCTTCTCATTCACACGCCCAGAAGTATCGGAGGATTGCGGGAGCCTACAGATATCCTACAGATATACTTCACTGAGATCTAACACCTGTGTCATGAACACACTGCAGGTTCAGATCCACTGCCAGGAGTTCGCCTTGACTCGAGCAAACGTGTGGAAGTTTACTGGTACTCGTATATATGTACACGTAGAACACGATGTAGAACAAATCATTCACGGTATAGTAGTTAACATACGTTATAATGAAGTGTGGTTGCTCCTACAGTCCTAGAAATACGACTTCCGGTTCTGTGATTGGCTAGAAGTTTGGAAGCCACTTTAGCAAGCATAATAGAGTTTCTGAAGTACCAGAAAAACTGGTATACCAGCAGAGGGAACATTGCACAGTTCTCACAATGATGTTTGTTGAGGCAGTGTTGTACGCCTATCCCGTGAAATGATTCTTGCCAGATTCTTACAGCAGAAAAAGCTCTAGAAGCTTCCATGGATGTACATTGCTTCATAAATACACACTGACGGACGCAACCAATGACGTGCATAGGTAGTGGTGCTATGTTTTTGCATAGGCACTAGTACCAGTTTTTCTGGTAAATCAGTGCAGTTTGTTTATTTATTTAGTTAGTTAGTATTGCACATAGTCTGACATATCCCCTTTGCCTTTTTATCTCAGTATATACGAATATCTCGTGTGTGGTAGCAAAATTGTATTTGATTTGCAAATTGGACGGAGTGGACGGAGCCATTTGTACTCATTTTGTGGCTTCATTGTCCTCCATCTACCTCCAGACTAAGGTTACTTTTATTTGAATAAAAAAAGTGAAAGTTTGTGCTAACATTAATTAGAAAACCTCACCCATAGAGTAATGGAAGTTTTACCAGTTAACTTATCCAGATTACTGTGATTACTATGACAGCCCTGTATAATTTTTTTTTTCTATCCTATGTATACTATAACAAAAGCGAGGGTCTACTGATTAAAATCTGCTGATTGTATTTTTTTTTTAATAAAAACATATTTCAATGAAACTATATTTTAGCCAGGATACATCCTCTCTATATTCCCAGCATCAAATATGAAGGACTTTGGTAATTTTCCACAAATTTGGGAAGACTTATCAGGCCCGTTATCTTCACAATGATTATCATTCTATTGCTTCAAATTACGCAAATGATAAATGAATGCAATGTAGTTATGGCAAGTGATGTTTAATAGAAAGCCTGGTTTTCATATGAAGGAGTGTGAGATTTCATTTCATCATTCTGGCCCTGCTTAAGCTTCCTGTAAAATCTTGCACTGGTTTGTGGGTGAAATATCAGGAAGGGTTTCCTCTCAGTCTGATAAGTGCCGCTCACCTCCAGGGTTCAAAGCTGCACTCTCTGCTGGTCATCTCTCTGGATGTCCAAGTGTAAATTAGATCAACCTCTATCTACCAATCTGATGCCAATTCATTGGGAAGTTTATTCTCATTTCGAGCTCCCTCCTCCTCTCCTCTCTGCCACGGTCGGCACTGGAGCATCCTGTTCTCTAATTAAAAGAGCACCTGCGTGGTGTGTTCAGACCCAGACTGAAAACAGACGAACCTGGAGATGAAAATGCAATATTGTTCTCAGCCAGAATACATAGAGTCTGGGTACACTGGGGGCAGGACAGCCTGGATCACGGCCAGGGCAACTGTGTGTGTGTGTGTGTGTGTGTGTGTGTGTGTGTGTGTGTGTGTGTGTGTGTGTGTTAAGCATTTGGGTCTTTCCATGCAACCCTCCTCCTTTTTTTTCTTCCTCTTTCACCTCTGTACACAGTTTCTCTGTGCTCACCATCAGGCTGACTGCCATGCCAAGGATTTTGTGTTTGGTGTCAAATGACTTTGGAATAATTCTGTCTTTTTTCATATACAAATTAGTTAGGTGCATATGCAGTCTCTAATGCCAAGTCATTCCTGGCCTTGCTGCTGAGGTCAAGGTCAGTGTAACAGAGGACTCTTTAATCAATGATAAAGCTTGACCTTCTCCATATTCCTTCTCATTTTCCCTCACGTTTGAGGTACATCCTGTTATTTTTCAGTATTCATTTTCAATTGTTGAGGCTTATTTCATAATAGGAATAACGTCTGCCGCTTAAGGTATGCGTGTGTGTGTGTGTGTGTGTGTGTGTGTGTGTGCATCATAATCCCAGGTTTTAAGGCAGGTTTTGTATAGAGAAGAAAGATTTTTTTTAATGTTGCCATTTGGCCTTGATGTAAAGTGCTGTTTTGCTTCCTGAACGAAGGCATTGTTCTCTTAAACAGCTGTCTTTTTGGTTGATTCAGAACAGATGGCGGTGTGTGCGTGAGCATGTTCATGTGTTACAGTATGTGTGTGTGTGTATACTATGTGAAAGCTGCCGGGCACTAAATTATGAAGAGCCCTATTCCATGTCTGTGCTTTTTATTAGACCTTAAACTTTCACTTTTTAAAAGCTGTACACATGTCTAGAAAAGAATTCAAGAGTCAACAGCATCCATGAAAAACCGGCATATAAAAAAGTGTGCACATTATAATTCTAACATAAATCTAAATTTAAACATTAACGGGCAAATTTGTAAATTAATCCCAATCACACATTTCCCCATGGAGAGCATTAAAAGCCTGTATAACTACGCAGAATGCCTAAAGGCATGATGTGTGCGTTAATCAGCTATATCTGAAAGCCAAGAGGTGGGTGTGCCTCTGCTGATCTCGTGCCATCACATTGCCAAGGGCTACAAGAAGACTTTCCTAATGATGGCTATGTTATTTTCACTTCAGATTTTTTTTTTTTAAATGCCCGTACAATAGATGCACAATGTTTCCATTGTTATGAGGTTTGCCGTGGCAGTAATGTTCTGATGGTGAAATATGGGCATTTAAAAACTGAAAAAGGAGCTGTTTGTATTGAAATTCATAACATCTGTTAAGCGAATGGAGGTATATTTTATATGAAACTACTTTTTAAAGCTTCGCAGCGTCTCCTACATGCAAGCTGACGGATAGTGTGTTTAGATTGGGATCTGTATGCTGTGTTGTAATTGTAGCATAGATAGTTTGACTAGCGCAGTCATTTAAAATGATCTAATATGTTCAGCGAAAAGCCCTGCATACCGTCCTCACTCAGAGCTGTTTACATACCTGGTCAATGTGTGATGAAGAGTTACACGTCGGAATGCGCAGAATTACCACAATGTCCTATACACCCTCCCTGCTCACATTCTCTCATTTTCTCTATTGCGCTCTCATTATTCACTGGCATATTTCCTTGTTCTTGCAAAAATGACAATAAATGAAAACAATTAGATGTTTTCTTCCTCAGTTCCATCCTTACGCCTTCCACATTTGAATCATTTTATTTCATGAGCTATTGTATTCAAATGTGAGCTGAGTGCATACACTCCAGGCTAAACAGTAAATAATAACTTTCAACTCTCTAATCTTTCGTAATTGACGCAAATGTGTTTTGTGGGGGTAGATTTTACACCCGAAACATACATGCATTCATTCTTATTTACGAGCTGGCGAGCCTTTGCAGAGTAATGAGTGAAAATGCTTTCTTAATTTAAATGGCGAGTGTGTCTGTTAGGGAATGCATTAGAGACTGCAGAAGAAGTGTAAGACATATTAATTGACAGACAGGAACCGCTGTCTCTAAAGTTGATACAAGTAATTTATTACTTCAGAAACAAATGCCACCTCCAGAATGTGCTTCATTAATTTCAAATTTAGTTTTAATTTCAAGCTGTTGCCCCTTGAGAAGTATAAGGTGGCAACTTGGGTTTGAAGAGACATTTTTTTTCTTTTTTTTTTTCCTTTCTCTGTTCTCTTGGCTCACTCTCTAGCTCTCTCTCTCTCTCTCTCTCTATGTACCCCCTTGAAAAAAAAAGAGAGACAAATCTTCATTTGGTGATGCTATGCAGTAGTGAACACAAGAAGGAATTAACACAAGAGTGTATGATATGAGCCTGTTGTCTTGTTGGTAGTGTGGGGAAGCAGCTGTACATCTGCATTTTAAAGTATTGCAGAATGAAATCTTCACAAATGGACATCGCAATTGACGTTCTTGTGTGTCTTTTCTTTTCTTTTTCTGTAGCATATGTTCCTGAGGAGCTGAAAGAAGCTGCCTTAATGGATGAGGATGTAGAGGGAGATGATTCAGCGGTCGAGGAGGAGCCTGCTGTTAAATACATGTGCCAGGACAAAGACTTCCTTCTCAAAGACAGGCCAGGTTTCCATGACTCTCCAACTGCAGACCTCTCCAGCCATGAAATGGACAGCGAGTCACACCTCAGTGAGACCAGTGACAGGATGTCAGACTTTGAGAGTGCCTCGGTGAAGAACGAGGAGGACAGCACTGCCAAGGAGCCACTTGCACCACTCAATACAATTACGCCCATGAAGATGACAGCTGTGGCCCCACCCAGCAGTGAGGAAACACCCACTGCAGGCCCAGACAGCCTTGAGCAGATGAAGGCCATTTACACCAGCTTCTTGACCAATTCTTACTGGTCATCGCTGAACATGACACAGCCTCCACCTGAAAAACCTCCACGCAGCCACAGCAGTAGCAGCAGCAGTAGTAGCAGCAGCAGTAGCTGTGGTAGTGGGGGCTATGACTGGCACCAGTCAGCTGTTGCCAAAACCTTGCAGCAAGTTTCACAGAACCAGAACAGAATACTACACCCAGCTTCTGAGCCTAACCTCTTTAGCACTGTGCAGCTATACCGACAAAGCACCAAGCTCTATGGCTCCATCTTTACAGGGGCCAGCAAGTTCCGATGCAAAGACTGCAGTGCTGCCTATGATACGCTAGTTGAGCTTACGGTGCACATGAATGAAACAGGCCATTATCGAGATGATAACCATGAGACAGACAGTGAGGGCACTAAGCGCTGGTCCAAGCCACGGAAGCGTTCCCTCCTGGAGATGGAAGGCAAAGAGGATGCTCAGAAAGTACTTAAATGCATGTACTGTGGCCACTCATTTGAGTCACTACAGGATCTGAGTGTCCATATGATCAAGACGAAACACTATCAAAAAGTGCCTCTCAAGGAGCCTGTGACACCTGTAGCAGCCAAGATCATCTCCTCTGCTCGGAAAAGAGCCCCCATTGAGCTGGATCTGCCCAGTTCACCAGACTCTAATGGAGGAACACCCAAACTCTCTCTCGCAGACACTAGTGACCTCTTGCAGAAGACAGCAAATCCCTACATCACTCCTAATAATCGATATGGGCATCAGAATGGTGCTAGCTATGCATGGCAGTTTGAATCTCGAAAATCCCAGATCCTGAAATGCATGGAATGTGGAAGCTCCCATGATACCCTTCAGGAGCTAACAGCTCACATGATGGTTACTGGGCATTTCATCAAGGTTACCAACTCGGCCATCAAGAAAGGCAAGCCTATTATGGAGGCACCACCCAACCCACCCCCTAACACCTTGTCCTCTAATGAAGATAAGGTACAGTCTGTGCCATTGGCTGCTACAGCTTTTTCCCCACCTCCTCCTGCACCCCCTGCACCCAGCATATCCCCTGCCATAACCGCTATGGAAATTAAAAAAGAGGAAAAGGAAGAAGAGTGCACAAAGGAAACCACTAATAGCAGCAAAGAGAAGAAAATAACAGACGACGAGACTGAGGAGAAGTTTGACATTTCTTCCAAGTATCCATATTTGACTGAAGAAGACCTGGAAGAAAGCCCTAAAGGTGGGATTGACATTCTCAAATCACTGGAAAACACAGTTACGTCTGCCATTAACAAAGCACAGAATGGCACACCCAGCTGGGGAGGATATCCCAGCATCCATGCTGCTTATCAGCTCCCAAACATCATGAAACTTTCCTTGCGCAACTCAGGAAAGAGCTCCCCAATGAAGTACATGTTCTCGGGTGAAGAGATCCTATCGCCAACCAAAAATCAACCTCTTATCTCTCCTCCAAGCTGTCAGAGCTCACCCCTGCCCAAAAATAATTTTCACGCCATGGAAGAACTTGTGAAGAAAGTAACGGAAAAAGTGGCCAAAGTGGAGGAGAAAATGAAGGATACAACTGTACGAGCTTCCCCTCTAAGGCGAACCACACCCTCTCCTTGTAGTAGTGAAGCTGGGGAGTCTGCCAGAGGGGATTCACCAAAAGAAATCAGAGGAGTCAAAACCCCAGAGACCAATGGCGCACTAAATGCTCACAAGGACTCCAATGGTGAGGCTCTCATAAAAGAGCCATTAGAAAACGGCACTGACCATGCTGTCAAAACTCCAGTCTCATCTCTGTGCAGCAGCACTGCAATTATAACAGACCATCCCCCAGAACAGCCATTTGTCAACCCCTTAAGTGCGCTTCAGTCTGTCATGAATGTCCACCTAGGTAAAGCTGCTAAACCTGCCCTTCCATCTCTGGACCCCATGAGCATGCTCTTCAAGATGAGCAACAGTCTGGCTGAGAAGGCGGCTATTGCTGCCTCCACTCCGGCTCAGACCAAAAAGACAAACGAGCATCTTGACCGCTACTTCTATCACATCAACAATGACCAGCCCATTGACCTGACTAAAGGCAAAAGTGAAAAGAGCAGCTCCCTGGGATCAGCTATGTTGTCCTCCTCCACTTCAACGCCTTCATCAGTGTCACCTTCTTCAACCATTACTATGGCCAAGGCATCGTCTGCTGTGGCTTCATTCATGTCTAATTCACCTTTGCGTGAAAATGCACTGTCTGACATTTCTGATATGCTTCGCAACTTAACAGAAAGTCATGTCTCCAAATCTTCCACGCCAACCAGTCTGTCTGAGAGATCGGATGTAGATGGTGCTACACATGAGGACACTGAAGACATGTCACCAGCTCAGAAGCGCAAGGGTCGGCAGTCCAACTGGAACCCTCAACATTTGCTTATACTGCAAGCACAGTTTGCCTCCAGCTTGAGACAAACGAATGATGGAAAGTACATTATGTCTGACCTCAGCCCACAGGAACGCATGCATATCTCTCGCTTCACTGGCCTTTCAATGACTACCATTAGCCACTGGCTGGCAAACGTCAAGTACCAGTTGAGGCGGACAGGTGGCACAAAGTTCCTGAAGAACCTTGATTCTGGCCATCCCGTGTTCTTCTGTGGTGACTGTGCTTCACAGATACGCTCCCCTTCCACCTACGTCAGCCATCTTGAATCACATCTGGGCTTTCGGCTTAGAGACCTAGCTAAATTATCTGGGGAGCAGCTAGTCAGTCAGATATCACGTCATGCAAAGGGGCTCTCTGAGAAACTGTTGTCAGCTCAAGTCCATGCCTTGACCCACTCAATCTCTAACACCAATTCCAACCCAAGTCCACACTCCAACTCCCACTCCCCATCCCCAGATGAGGAAGCCAGTGGTTCCACATATCAGTGTAAACTGTGCAACCGGACTTTTGCTAGCAAGCACGCTGTCAAACTCCACCTGAGCAAGACTCATGGCAAATCCCCTGAGGACCACCTTATGTATGTCTGTGAACTTGAGAAACCTTAGCGCTGATCAAGGACTCAATACTTTGTCTTTCACCTATCTCTATTTCTCATGCTTTCTCTGAAGCCTTCTCTCTAACGTTTCTTAAAACCAAGATGAACTGATGACTAACAAAATAACTGCACATAGATGCCATAAAACTACTGTTTAGTTTCGGCACATGATGTGTGGGTTTTCCTCCTGGAATAACTCATTCTGGTTCAGAGACATTCTCTTTTCTCATTTTAGGTAAAAAATAAAGAAAAACAAAAAAGGTAATTTTCTAACTGTGCAGTGTTGAGTGAAGAGGTTCTGTTGTCACTGGTAAAATATGAAGGTATATAAGAAAAACTTAAAATGAAGTTGTATGTATTTGAAAGTTCTGTAAATTGGATTCGATTTTATTTCTTTTTTTTTTTTTTAGTTAATTTTATTTTTGTTTTTGGGCATCTCTCAGATGCAGTAAGCTGCATGCATTGATGAATTGGTTTAATTTAACTTTTTTAAAACTCCTTTGTTTTTTGTTGTTTTTTTTTTTTTTTTTAGTTAATGTGACCTGTGTGTGCTGATGTCAGCAGACAAAATTTAACCCTCTGAGTACGTGCAAAATCTTGTACATTACCAGTCAAGAATATAGAAAGTAAAAAGAGAGAAATCAGAGATTGGACACGCCCACGTTCAAATATATTTGAGAGGCCACATTGTTGTGTATTTTGGTACCTCACAAAATCAAAAAAAAAAAAATGGGAAAAGAATACTACACATGATACCTGAGTGGTTTCTGATGCAAATCGTGTGTGAATTCAAAATAACAGTCTTTTAGTTTTCTGAAATCAGGGGCCTTTTGAATTCAGGTCGATGTAAAAAATGTACATATAAACATATAAACTAATTTCTGTTTAAATTATGCATCATTTTATATTTTTTAATTTAAGAGGAGTATGACTATCTACTGGTGCACAATATATGAAGACATTAAATTGTTTTGCACAATAGTTTTATAAATGTTATTTAACCAGATGATATAAAATTGAGAGGAAAAAAAAAACCCCACTTTAATCTTTTATTTCCACCTCGTGCTCAAAGGGTTAAACTTCTTGTACAAGACAATACTTGTTCCATCCTTTCTTGAACATTTCAAAGGTTGTACAAAAAGATGCTACTTTATAATGCAAGGAGGAATTCCACAAATGTAACCTATTATTTATAAGCACTCTTGGTTGTTGTTTTATATTGTAGAATGCCTTTTTGATTGGTAACTTTTATGTTGTTCTGTCTAATTATTCTCCCATGATTCCACACTGCAGCTTTATCATTTTTTTTTGGGGGGGGGGATCTGAAAGGTAACCATGGTTACGCTTCCTCCGATTGACAGTTCTGCTACATTTTTGGCAGTTCGTTTGCTGAAATAACTGACAGCTGCCAGTGAATGGAAATATAATGTGTAAAATATTGGCATGTAAACAGCACAGGCACTGTTATGCATTCTGTGCCGTGATTCTTTTTTTTTTGTTGTTGTTGACAATGAACCACCCATTATATGACTTCATATAACCTTTTTTTCTACTGCAGCATTAAAATGACAATGTTTTGTTTTTTGCAATAACGTCACGTGTCTTGGCTCGCAAGTTTGTCCGAAGCGGAATGAACGGAACGATGGGTGTCGGGAAGATCAGTGCACACACTGTGTGGGTGGTGTAGGGATCAGTCTTAGATTTAACACTTCACGTCCAGGTCATTCCTGTGTGTCTGTGAGTGTGTGTGTATGTGTGTCTTAGTGTACCTTCCCCGTACAATCTTGAATTCTACATTATCCATCACCTATTCGAAAAGCACAGAGAATAAAGCCAGATTTGTCTTCTCAGCAGCGCTGTTTTGAGACCTTAACGTTAATTTGTCGACTACCTTGTAGAATGTGGCACAATATAGCAGAGCCTTATATTGTTAACAGTGCTTTCATATCACTCCCTTCATTTAGCTCGCTGCTTGATGACACATCCATTCACTATGTCTCCTAATATGGTTTAACTGGGGGAGCATCAGACAATGTGAAGTGAAAAGTGCCCTTCCCCCCTCTATTTCGGAGCCGGGATGTAGCAGATAATTGCATAAACCCTGGCATTAACTGTCTCATTTTCACCGTTTTATTCCCAGCTCTGTAATTAGTGCAGACTTCTGTTTTGTGTGGATAGATTTGTTTGGGCTTTGCGCAGGATGACAACAATACTGCATTGAGAGCAGTGTGACTCTCAAGTCCTGTTTCACACAGAGCAACAATTAGATTAAAAAAAAAATCGACCATACGAATGTACAGAAATCTGTGCTTTTGCATGTGTGTGTGCAGTATGCAGTCTGGCATGTGTGTGTGTGTGTGTGTGTGTGTGTGTGTGTGTGTGTTGCTAGATAGGGATGTATGAGAAATATTTTATATAGGTGTGACATTTCTTCCATCGAAAAATCGTTTCCTCTGTTTAGTTGCTGAATATGTTTCTCGTCATTTTTGTCATTCAACACACCCACCCACGTACATGCACACACACACACACACACAGACACACACACACGTCAGCAACCAGGTAGAGGGGACTTCATGCATGGTGACAAGGTGCTGCTGTGTGTGAAAATGTCAGCCTTCACAGGCTTGCCTGAAGTCTGGCGCCGTATTTAAGGTGCTCATTAGTCGCAAAGAAAATATGCGTGAAATTGAAGTGTAAGAAAGCCATTTTCTCTCCTCTCTCCGAGCCATGCCGGGGCCAGGCAGTCTGGCTTATTAAGGTTCAAAACAAGCATGCAAGGAGACAATGTGTAGCTATCAAGAAATGCCTACACTCACATAAACACCCACACACACACGCACACACACACACGCGCACACACACACACACACACACACACACACACACTGCTCTCTACTTATAGCATTATTTCACAGTTGATTCTTGAATATAAAGAGACTACATGTGGCTGTCAGGATACTACACATATTTCTTTATTTATATAATGTTACTCATACCACATAACCTCAGCGTATACACCGAGAATGATTTGTGGCTGTACTTGTATTAGTATGTACATATTCTTAGAATGAATTTTCTTTGATTTCAAATGATTCATACTTATAATGGACTGACCATTATAGCAACAAATTGAATACATACTAATCAAATTATCTTTCTACTGAATGCCTACCCGAATACGCTGATCAGAATGACTGGTTTACACACACACACACACACACACACACACA
>JAOUQY010000038.1:7756264-7771428 GCA_028566355.1 Doras micropoeus | reverse complement strand
TATATATATATATATATATATATTAGAAATAAAAATGCATGAAGATCTATGATTTCCACCAACATGTGGAATATCAAGTGGGTGTTCAGAGAACCAGCCATTGTTTCCACTGGTATGAGTCGTAATGTTACATAATCAAATGTAGGAGTTGCGTAGTATGAAAGTATAAGGTTTTACATGTTTCTGCTCTAACCCTGAGAATATATTTGACTCTCCAAATTCAAATCGTTCAGCATCATAGTAGACAGTGATTATATACAAGATGGCAGATATGTTTATTGGATTTAGGTGGTCATCAGCATTATTTCATTTCATCTGTCATTAATACAGCCATTTCGACCACAGAAGGTTTTTGCACCTTCCATTTAGTACACTGCCTTGCCAGTTAAACAAGGCTTTCCTTGTCAGAGCTGCAAAAGTTCCATTTTTACAAAATTGTATCCACAACAACTGTCAGAAACCTCCTTATGTCCATTAAAATGTGTTGAACCTCTTCATCAGCTTTGGAAGAAGTACCAGCACCTTCTTAGGTATATATGTAAATAAAAAAATCTAATGCAGCACACAGTTCCACATAAATGCTCAGCATGCTTGAGGATCTCAAGCCTAAGTGGAAGCATGCATGGCTGAAACAAACTGAAGTAAACATTAATGAGCCATTAGTTGCAAAGGACAAACTAACACTACACTGAAGTACCAGAAAAACTGGTATACCAGTTAATACGCACTGGCAGATGCAACCAATGAGATGTATAGTTGCAGTTTCTATGTATTTTGCATAGACTCCAGTACCAGTTTTTCTGGTACTTCAGAGTAAATGTCTTGGTAAAGTGTTGGGCCACATTGAGGGATGAATACAATTCTTTCAAACGATATTACCTCAGCTTTGTTAGGTTGGTGGTAGAGAACACTATCTAACACGTTGCTGTAAAAAAATCTCTCATATGTGTCATATGAGTGGGAAGACCATAGCATGTGAAAGATATCATTGTCATACTCATCAAACTCTCATGTCCTGTGGATGGGGGTGGGGTCATCCTGAAAGAAACCACTCCCATCAGCATAGAAATGTTTCATCATTGGATAAAGGTGATCAGTCAGAAGAACTTGTATTGATTTGCAATGACCCTGCCCTTTAAAATGACAAGTGGATCCAAATTATGGTATCAAATATAAATCCCTCCCCCACACACACCCACACACACCCCTACAGTACAACAGAGAAAACGTTTTTTCCTAATTTGTGTGCAAAAGGCCAATCACGCTGCTAAAAGCATTCAGCACCAACATGGTCTGATTGATGCACAGCCACTGACACGCTACCTCACCTCATCCACGGACCCCACGAGCCAAGTGCATTCCCTTAACTTGTGTTATTTACATGCATTATAATTCATTGTCCAGCATCCAGCTCACCTTGGTAGAGCTGGTAGAAAAAAGCAGTGATGCAAAAAAAAAAAAAAAAAAAACATCACCTCTTTAAATCATGGGTGTGTCTCAGTGACCCCAGAATTACCCCAGCTGGGGAGGAGAGAGTGGTTTAGAGAGAGATAGAGAGGGTGAGAATGGGAGGGAGGTAGAGAGGGAAGGGGGGCAGAGCACTTTGCAATGCACCACAGTAGATCTTGGAGCCGTCACCTTACCAAAGTATCTTAAAATAACGCTTGTGATGAATGTGCAATTTCCCTAATTTACAGGGCCTCGGTGTGCTCCCGGCTACACGTACGATGGAAATCTTAAATGGGGCTTGAACGGCGCTCCTCACAACAAGAAATCAATATGCCATGTAGCTTAGGGAACTATAGAGGCACTACTCAGGAGAAAGAGGGACTAATTTCCACCGAACACCAACAAACACATAGCCTTAGACCCTGCCGGTGGAGAAAACCATCACACACGGACATGGGGGTGCACATAGGTCTATGTGTGTGGGTGTGTGTGTGTGTGTGTGAGTGTGTGTATGTGTCATTTGTGGCGCTTGTCTCTCAGAGCAAGTTGGCTGTCATTGGCGCAGTGGGATGACAAAGGGCATAATGGTGCCGCGCTGCAGTGTAGCATTACAAATGGAAATCACCAATCACCCGAGATACAACACACACAGGATGAGGTAATAAGGTCTGTGAGTGCGGACGCTCACACCGTGCATTCACATTCATACTTACACAGGTCTGATGTGTGTGTACTGTACGTGTGTGTGGGGGGATGCTTTTGACTTTCTGGATGCTCCCCTTAAGGAGAACTGATTATATCAATTAAAAGAATCAATACATATTCTTTTTGGTTGCTGAGATTAAGATTAAGAGTTAGATTTAGATGTAGGCAGCACATTCATTACTGCATTAATAATGTGAGCGGAAGGTCCGGACGAGGAGAGTAAGAAATAAGTGTGTCCGTGCAGGAAAAGAAACGAATACTGACCCTGACCCTGAACGGGGAACAGTTGACAGAAATACAGTACATGCACATGTTTATAGAGATGCTACATGCACGAATCCACATGCTACCCGATAAACATCAATTAGGCATAGAAACCAATACAGCACATACAACATGTGAGGTTTTGTGTTTTAAATATGTACACGTCTATGAACGTCTTTGAACCATGCCGAAACCCAGATCCCAGAGACGCTCAGACATTCAGCATTTCAAATGCTCCTGTGCTCACACTGTGTTTTAATGACAGCGATGCTCGACAGCTGCTAGCTGATATGTTGCATGCTTTTAGATTTTAAACTTCCTGTCTCTCTGCTGTTGCATGCGTTTAAAAATGTCGGTTGCAAGCATTGTATAAAATGTCTCTTGCTCTTGTATTGTCCCTCATATGGTTAGCTCCCTGTTGCCTTGCCTTTGGCTAAACAAACATGACCATTGCAAGGCCCCTTTGCCCTGTCACTCACCCCTCACCTTTGACCTTGTCTTGGGGTGATCGGAAGGCTACTGGAAGCCAGGGTCCACTTAGAAACGGTCAAATTCAGGCCAGGGAGATCCTCTTAGTAGAGAAGGAAAGGTCACAGTTCAGTAGTGCTGGTGGTGATAAATAAGTTCACCAAGCTTTTAGGCATTTTGAAACAAAGTGGAAAGGCACATCATATCTAACTGCATTCATTTTTTAAGACCAAATTTCCTGTATTCTTTTTTTTTTGTTCCATTTAAATGAACCAAAAGAGAGAGGCAACAGCTGTCAGCAAGCTGTGGTTGATCAGCTTCATGAGAGTGTCCCGCTGTGCCTAGGTGATATTCCATCCACCCTGCATCTCTAAATGCAGTGCTGGAAATGTCTAAGTGCTATTTTTCTTGACTTGGCCTGTCCTAACTTTCATCAGATAAAGCGCCAGCTGTCTGGGACTTCAAATACACCATACATGGCTTACTGAAATGCTACATCGCTCTGAAGCTCCTACTGCGTGCTGCATGTGTCTTACACAGGGATTTCTTTCCAAATGTCTTCCTGATTATGCACAAACCAATCATCCTCTTTATCTTATGTATATCTTAAGTAAGTCTCTCAATAAACTGTGCATATGGGTTGATTAGATCTTATTATTCCATGTTTTTTTGTATTCATTTCTTATCATTTTTTTTGTTTGTTTTCCTAAAGCATATTTTCTCTGTCTTGTGTCTTTGAGTGTATACCTGGTTCAACTGAATGCAAAGAGGGACTCGAAGTGAGTCAGTGACATAATGTAAGCTCTTCTCTGCTTTTTTCTATCGGCTTACATTTGAGTGTTGTCGTCCTCAAGGCTTCCTCTGAAGAAGACCCCTCAAAGAAGTCAAAGGTGAAGCAGCTAACAGGGGTTGATAAGGGAAAGTGCTTAGCACCCTTTAAACTAAGCACTCTCAATCTGCTGTGCAAACACACACACACACACACACACACACACACACACACACACACAAATCGACTGATGTGTATCTGTAAGGGATACTCAACCTAAACCAATATGGTCGCGTACACACACACACACACACACACACACACACACACACATATATACACAGAGGCACGCACACAGAAATTCCCTCCAGTGTCCCACTGAGCCTGTAATAGAAAACAATATGATACAGTCAGTTTAATGACCTCACTATGTTACATGTCAGGATTGGTTTGATAGCAGAACTGACAATCAGCCCTGGGGACATATTAACCTTCTTTTCCTCAGCACGGTAACATTTGGAAACAATAAGTTACCCATAAAATCATGGTCATATTCACATGTGAGTGCACTGCTACTAAAAATGCTTTCTTTGTTCGCACAGTGTGAATAGCATGTACTATAGGTACAGTACAACATGCACGTAAGAGTGTATCGTATTGATTAAACTTATTCTGTTTTTAAAAAAACATTAATCCTGAATTTAAAAAAGTGTGTAGCAGTAGCAGTTCAAAATGAACAAATCAAGCCTATCACTATTGTGTGCATGCTGTCCATTTGAGTGAAGAATATCAGTCACAATAAGGTGGGTGTGGCTTCCAGTCAGAACAGCCAATCAGTGACTGAGCACTAAACATGACACCCTGTTCACTGACAACTCATTATCACACTCAAATTATTTTCACCCACCAGCCGTCCATAATTAACACACGTCTCCAGATTCACGTCAGGCCGCACAAATTGATTACAACATCAGCCTGAGCTTTTGCTGCCGCAAACTGTTGTACGGTAGTGAGGCAGCTGAAGAGGCCAGGAGCAAATGTAGAAGATGCACGCACACATCCCATAACATGCTCACTACATTACCGATTCCATTTTGTTCGTCTCCTCTTAATGAAATATGGGTAAGTGAGCTAATGGATGGTGGACTCCTGAACAATGCGAGCGCTGCAATCTCCCATCTCACTCGGAGCAGTCGGGTAATTCTGGGTAATTTCAGGCTTGGCCTCAATCAGTGGCATTAGCCATCATTTCAGTCCTGAAGGGGTTAATTAAGGGCTGAGAGAAAAGCCCAAATTAATTGGCTCTTGTCCGGATGGGGTTTGGGGAGGTGTGTAGGAGACAGGGCCTTGGCGTTTTCATACATTAAGAGCAGCTGACAGCAGTTAATTGCGACGGACATAAATAGAATAATGATAGCAAAAAAAGCATGCTTGGAAAGGTGAAATAAAAAAAACTTAAATATTTATAGAAACTATATCTCTTTTTTTTTTTAAATAAGAGGTCAAGTTTGTGGAAACAGCCAAGGTGTTTCAACAGACGATGGACAAACAGAGAAGGTTGTTTTTGTGTTAAGTCAGATGATGGATGAGCTCCGCGTTGTCAGAAATGTAGGATATGTGTTTTTCATTTTATTTTCCTAGATCTGCATTTTACGTGAAGGTACGGGGACGGGCATTACGCATCAGTAGGCATGAAACAGAGAGAGCTGAAGGAGTGCTCTCCTCCTGAAAGCCTCATCAGGACTTGTCATCGCTCTAATGAATATCATTTAAATTGCTTTGTATATGGGAGTGAGTTTGGATGTCGATTTAATTTGCGCATGTGTTTGAGTTCTTCTGCTTGACTAGGCGAATAGAGAGAGAGAGAGAGAGAGAGAGAGAGACAGAGAAAGAGAGGAGGGGATGGGGGTAGACTAATGAAAAGCGAACCAGGGTGACAGCCTGAAGAGACCCGACCTGATCAGACAAGTTTGAAAGGAAATTCTGACAAGACTGAGCCGCAAAATATACACTCATGCGCAAGATGTACAGAGTACACACATTCTCCAGCTCAGGAAGTGGCTGCAAAGTGGTGTGTGTTATCAAGGCTACCGTTATATTGCTGGTTAGGACTTAGAAGAGGGTGAGCGGGGTGCACCTGTTCTCGTTTGCTGATATCCCCCCTGTCGAGGTGGAGCACTAATGATGGGTAAGGAAGCGGCCCTGGACCTTGTGGATATTCAAAATAAATAAATGCACCGCCACTCAGCTGCAGGGGATGCCTCCTAAGGTTTTAAGCATGGCCTTATCAAAATGAAATTACAATATATGCTGATACTGTAGTTCAACCCTCCCATCCCCCCGACTTCATGCTCTCATTGCGAACGGCTCGCGCTGCTCCCGAGTCGCACTCTGCGCCGTGAAATATTACAACCTTTCTCAAAGCAAAAGATATAAATCCACATTGAGGAATTGCAAAAACAGCACAAAGCATTCCCAGCCCACTGCTATCTAGTGAGCTGCTGATGATTTAGCATTGCAGGTGTATCAGGATCCTGAGCTCTGCAGACAAAGCCCAACCCTACCAGTGTTTTGCCTTCATTCTCTCTCTCTCTCTCTCTATCTCTCTCCTGTTTTTTTTATTCCAGCGGTAATAAATGCGTCATTTGTAATTCATTTCAATTACTCAGGCTTTTTAATTGAGTCGGATCCAATTATGCCCCGGCAATTAGTATAATCAATTACGCTTTGATTACGCAGGTTTTCATGCTTGTCACTGCAGGATTCGGCACAGATGGGGGAAGTGCACGGTGATTTCAGTATGCCGTCAATGCTATCTGCGTCCCGGCGGAGTAGACAGGCCAGGTAGATCTCACTCTGTTTTCAGGCTCACGGCTAATGCGCCGCGCAGCCAGACATGCTGATATGCTTGTCAAAGTCAGCATTCTGACTGCCACAATTCATCTCCAAGTTCTACACGCTGTACTTTAAGCAGCACTTCTGTGCCTTTCAGGAGGATTTATTGTGAACACTGCAATCTTAGTAGTAAAAGGAAGTGTTTCAGCAGTTTTACTGAATAGCAAAGAGAATGCACTCCCATGTAAATTCATATGACAATATCCTGTTTATTTGGAGGTGGTATTGCAAATGTAGGCCTCTATCTATTTTCACAACAAAGGGCAGCTCTGTAGTGGTGCATTGGCATATTAATTTATCTGTTAGCCCAAATTGTTTTCATCAGGCGAAGTTCTGAAGGAAAGGTCAAGAAGCCCAGTTAAGACGTAGCCCACAAACCTGGCAGACATTGGCGGACTTCCTGACAGGCCATGTGACTAAAACAGACATACATAATAGGATATTAAACTTTAAATACCTCTTATTCATTCCAATCATCTGGGAAAGAAATGGGCAAAATTTCAGGCCTACAGTTTCATTTGTATCGCGTCGGAAAGGCGGAATTTATGGGCCCTTTTGGGTATCTGCATAAAAAAAAAGTTCACCAGGTCCTCTTTCTCAAGACTTCCACTCCCTCTCCCTGCTCTCTTTCTCTTTCTGATGCTGTGACATACATCTTCATTTGAAAGGCCTCAGCTCATGCCAGGGTGGAACTTTTATTGGTTGGGCTCTGTTTCCCCTGAAGGGCTGTAAACTGTTGCACACGAATAAAAAAAAGAAAGGCCAAGATCCTGCTTAATGCTGAGAGTGATTTTATTACATGACTGCTGGACAGAATTGAAATTGTAGAGTTCGAGAACTTGGCAGCCAAAGAGGATTTGTCAGAGATGATTGGGTCACAGTGTAACTATCGTTTTCTTTTTACGAGTTCTCTGCACTGGTTTCGTTCATAATATGTTGTTCAGGTGAACAAAACATTGGAAACAAACACAGGTAACTTAATCTGAGGGGGAGTGTAGCCAATAGATGATAAATAGGCAGCTGTTGGCTAGGATATTAGGCTAGTACACCAAACAACCATTTACACTTCTGGTTCAATCAGCTTAGCACCAGATGATTCTTCTTGCTCTCTTTTATCCTATTTCTTAACGAGGTGCTTTTTTGTTATGATAACTAATCCCAGGGCAGCCACGATCAAGTTAAGGCAAGAGTCTGCATTTGTTTTAAACTATGTCTATACATAACTACAGTACAGTACTACAGATACAGTATATATACAGTACTGTGCAAAATCTTATGCACCCTATTGTTTTTAGGTATAATCTTTGTTATTGATAGGCTTTTTTATGGGTTGTGCATTATTGAGTCAGAAAAAAAAAAGAAGTAAGTGTGACAGTCAAAGTCTCCAGAAGAGCTGTGACAGATTCTCCAAGACGCTCAGTAAAACTTACCAGCTTATTACTGTACAGAACGATGCAGAAGTCTTAGGCACGTGCAAAGACTCGCTGTAAAGCAAAGATGCCTTTGAAAATAATGAAACCTAATGGATACTGTGCAAAACTCCACACAGACAGTAATTCAAGCTCAGGAATTAACAAAGGACTTTGGAGCGGTGGCAAAGTACCAAGACCATAAGGCTATATACTGTATTTCCTTACATAATATATGATGTGGTTTGGTTTTGAACAGTTGTTGAGGGAGCACTTCCATATTTGAAATACTGGCCTTACCCTGATCATATAGCGATCATGAAATGCTGCATTCAAGAAGCCGTATTTAATCATATATAAACGTACATCAAATTGTTAAAATCCATTTCTAAGATCAGCAAACCTGCACAGACACTTCTTCCATCTGCTATCAGAACTCTCTCAGCCATCACTGTTTGTACTGCTTAAGATGGAGCAATCAAATGCCTCTCCATTTATGAAGCTCTGCCCACAAGCACTCTATGACTCTGACCCTACACATGACAGAATAAAAAAAGTGCTAGGCTGAAACTGAATCTCATTTGGAGGATCACCAGGGCAGCTGATGACTTGATGAGATGAGCAGTTGTCATGGTGAGAGGTCCAGGGTCTGGCGACAAGAGAGGAGATCTCTCCTCTTAACTAACCTGCATCTTGACAAGGCAATCAAGTGGCATGGGAGAGTAATTAAATGATAAGTTCATATTTGAGGGACAATCGCGTGGTGCGGACTCTCTTGTCATGGCTCCTGGGTGGCGTGATGAATACCCTTATTAGAGGCTACGCTGCTCGCTGTCACGCGGGGGCCAGGCCTGTCAGCAGTACCCGCTGCTGCGATGTCCGCTGATAGCCTTCTGTAAGGACACCTGGAGCTACATAATATAGGACACTGATGCAGACTGAGACTTGAAATGTGGAACGTAAAATGTGGACATCAACCAGGATCTGGTTCTATAATTAAGAATGTATATGCAGTTTTCTTCCAAAAGTTTCGCAACTTTTAAGCAAGACCAAAAATGTCAAATGTCAAAAAATTGTGAACAGGATGTTTGAAGGACATGCAGCAAGATTACATCATTAAATGAGCACCAGACAAGCAGATTCAATGGCTATATCCAGAACAGCACATTACAATATTATAAAAGAAGTCAATATTTTGCAAACATTGATTACTGTAGTTATTTAGACATGCTGTTTAGTATGATTGTATGCAGGTACATTATATTATATTATATTATTAATTGTTTTGACAGGCAGGAAAGCTTTGTGTTCCCAAAGGCTGCAACTCTCTAAGACTGAAAGCTTGTATCCCGGTGATGGCACAGCTGTCCATGGCTGGGAGTCTAAGACAGCACAATTGGTGGGAAGGATGGTCCTGTCGATCAGACTAACTCTAGATAATCATGAGCATGTGTTAGCTCATTTAAACAGTAGAGACCAGTTAATGCACTTTGCATGAACAGTATTGGAAAAAGATGCAGTCTCTAGATGAATGTTATAAGGGGTTAGCATGTGGTAACATTCACCCCCAAATTGGTAGATGTCATATAGTAATACAGAAATATTCTATATCCACTAGTTTTGGTGTGGAAACTGAAAAATACGCAACCATATCACTTGTACAAATTAGAATAAGAACAGATTACTAAAATGTATACGATTTTGCAGCTGGACATGAAGATAGGGGAACCCATTCCTGCTGTGTCATTGTTTGTTCAAAATATTTGGCTTCTATCATGGGGCAGCATGGGAGTGCAAATTGTACCATTTCTGCCTTACAGTTCCAGGGTTGCTGTTCAATCTTGAGGTTACCCTGGGTACTGTTTATATGGAGTTTTGCTTCTTATTCTCGTGCCCATGTTAGTTTCATGCCCAGGTTTGCCACAGATTGGTGACTACAGATTGGCAACTCCAAATGTGTGGTTGTGTGTGTTTGTCTGTGTGTGTTCGTGTGCATGGTGCGCTGGGATGGATTGGCAGTCCATCCAAGGAGTTTTCCCTCCTAATCCTCATGTCCAGTCTTTCTGGGATAACTTCCTTAATCAGGATAAAACAAGTACTGAAAAAGACCGAATGAATGTTTCCATGATTTCTATCACATGTAATATTTATTCATTTTGAAATATTTATCCCACAGACAAGTATGTAAAGTCTACACAATGTTCACAGCAACTGGTTTCAAATGTTCACAGCAAATGTTTCCATATTTAAATCATTTCCCTTTAGGTTTTCTTACACACATTAAAGTTTGGCATGAAAACAAATTGAGGTGGTGATTAGAAACCTCACTTATGATCATTGCAGACAGGGATCACTTATCACACAAGTTTATTATTACACTGTGTTTTGTATCTGGCTGATAAAGCAAGAGAAAGATGTGGGTATGGGACTTATACAATGCACCAAGCTTCATCTCATGGTCAATACTTTACAAGTTTAAAATGGCGGTTTGTTTCACAGTGTGGCTGCTTGTCCCTGAGCCCTGTTAGAGCAAAGTTATGTCTAATAAGTGGTGATCACCTCCCCTCTCTGCTTTCATCTGGGTCTCTTTAAGTCCCATTTTGGTGTAATCCTGCGTTGTGTGCCACTGTCTCAGTAGGACGCCATTGTGATCCTCTATTGTGGCGGCGCTGTAAAGCAGCCTGTGTTGTCTCGCCAGCTTCCTCTTCACACAAAGCTTGTGTGTTCAATGGCTATTTCCGTCACAAAGGAAAATAAACCTGGCTCCTTTGACGGGATCTATGATAATGTTATGTGAATATACAGGGGTGGAGTGTGGCCATACTGAGGAGAAAAAGAAGCAAAGGATGGCTGTAAGAGTTGTGCATGCTTGAGTGTGTGTGTATGTGTGTGTGTGTGTGTGGTGGTGATGGTGGTGTGTGAATAAAACTTTCAGCCAAAGATGTCCCTGTTCAACAGTTAAGAAGCCACAGATTTAAGAATCTGCAATGATTGCATTTCAACACATGGTGTGCCCTTTCCTATACCTTCAGCGTACTTAGCACTTAGTAAAATCTGAATCGGTATGGAAATAAAAAAAATAAAGAGTACAGTAATATCGAGAGCTTCAAATACCAAAGGTCCTTGGAAGTCTTACATCAGAACAAGGGGCAATGAAATGAGTTCAATTTCAGGTTTTACGCTAATAAATCAAAAGATGGAGACCCTGCATAGATTGCACCTTTATATAGCTTCTACATAAAGGTCACTTCTCTTTTTCCGAGGTAATTTAAAGATCAAAATGCAGAGTGTCAGTGTTTCCATAATACACCACGCCACCCGTTGCACCCAAACGCAGCATGCTGTGATATATTTCAATAATTTCTGCAGTATGCACACATACCCCACTGAGCAATCCTTCTGTAGTCCAGAGCAATATTCACATCTATCTAAGGAACTAGAGCTACATTTTTCCACCCCTGTCTTTGTTCTCTGCATTAACGGCAGGTCTCAAAGATTAGCTAATCATTATAATGATAGCCTTATTAAGTACAACACATGGAAGTGGAAGCTGTGGATTCCTGGGCAATTACAGAGGCAGAACGGTAGTTAATGTATATTGGCTCACTGTGGGGCCAGGAAGGCTGAGACGTCTGTAAAAAAGCGACTCTATACAGCCATACAGACACGTTCAAAATGGAGTGACACTTAAGCTGATGATGTCAACAAAGCAAACAATATGGCAAGATGAAATGAAGCTTGTGTTCCAGACGATGTTGGCCTGTATCCATGGCAAATCACAAGTGGTGGCTTTAACTTTCCCAGACATGAACAGCAAAGCTGGAAGTCACACAAGGTTACTGACATCGAGACACAAGACAAATGAAAGGATGAATAAATAAACACAAGAAGCAAGTGGGATTAAAGCCTAACGTCTAGGTTTTTTGGATGGACAGATCACAGATGTACAAACATGCATGGTTGAAACAAGCCACAAAGAGACTCAATAAAGTGAGCTTGGGTCCTCATCAACAGCCGGAATATTTTACAGAGGCCTTCTGCTCAAAATCCCTCCCTCCTCTCCCCATCTCCCCCCTCTTCCCCTCTGTCTCTTCCTGCTCTTATCCCCTCAGAGATAGTGAAAGCCGTCAGATGTGATTTGTCCTGATGGCTGACGGATCGGCCAAAGACACTCATCTCTGGGCACTCCTCTATATATTGTTAATTTAATGCATGATGACGTGGCCAATTATGGAGCGGCTGCACACTCAAATAGCATGTCAAAACCTGTGTATCAATCTATTAGATCCTGTCTCCTCATGGCATTAGCAGGCACCTTAAAGTAGCTCTGGGGCTCACCAAGGGAGAGAAAGTACTTAACTCATGGGGATCCTGCCTCAGATCTCATCCAGGCCTTTTAGAGTATAAAAAACAGTCACTAACAAGACTAGCATGCAGGTGAGGCTTCAGTCCCACATTTCCATAAACCATACACTCGTGCGTCGATGGTAATGTCTGAAGATAACGGCGTAAAAGCTGTGGATGGAAGGCTGTCAGCAGACCTTTAGCACAGTGTATTTATTATGCTGTCTTACACGTTTTTGTCTTCTATTCATTGCATCTGTAATCTCTAGTGTATATGATTACTATGGAGAAGAATGTTGACACCGGTTATGAAAAGACCTGACAGCCTGTTTACTCAAAACTCAGTTCTAATTGAAGTATAAAGGGCTGCTATTAGGGCATCAATAAAGGTTTATGCAAAACACATGGTGTTTCCTGTATACTTCAGTCCAAAGCTTTAGTAACTCTGTACAATTCCTTTTTCAGAAGGACCCTGATTCCATCTTGAGCTCAGGTTACGCTCTGTGTAGTTTCACAAGTAGTCCTTGTGTCTGTGCGTTTCCGATGAGTTTTTTGGTTTCCTCCCACACCCCAAGTATGGATAGGTGTGAATTAGTGTATGAATGTGTATGCACACTGCCCTACTATGTCCTGGCATCCAATCCAGGGTGCTTTCCCATGTTGTGGTCAATGTTACTGGGATAGGCTCTGGATCCACTGTCACCCTGACCAGGATAAAACGGTGACTGAAGATGGATGAATGAACAAATCTGATGTCTGTGGTTGTCAGTATAGCCAACTAGACTCAAATTTCTGTTTCAGGCAGAGACTGGCCACAAAACCATAGGGAAATTACAAGTTGCAGGAGTTACTCCATGATAAAACTACATAGCTCCAGGGTAAAACTACATAAACTACTTATCTACCTATCTACTCATTATGCCCTCAGGCCATTCATTCTAAGTGAGTTTGGAAGAGCTTTTATGTTCTTTTTTTCATTACAGGGGAACATACTAAGGTTTACGTCTGTGGCTGTTGTCCATATGCCATATAGTTTGGTAAATATGAATTTAGATGAAGCTGATGTAGATGAGTGTTCCTTTAGCTTGTGTAACAGTAGTGATTGATATCAATTTTTTTAAATTTGATTTAGTCGTCATCTAACCCTTTTAGAAGCACGTCATTTTGGAAAAGTGACTCATCTGCTACATTTGCAATGCTTGTTTTGTCTGGAAACCACACCTAAACCAAGTTCACAATCCTCTTCACTAAGAGCCAGACAAGGAGGAAGAATAAGCGAACAAAACATTACACTTTTTCTCAGGGTTTTTTTTTGTGTGAAATCCACCATTTCACTGGAGAATAATGCTTTGCTTGTCCTTGGTTTAAAGGCACCAGCTTAGGGGCAGTGGCTCCACTGTGCCCCCCCTGGAGAGCCTGGCATTTCACCTGCTGTCATGCCAATCTTGTACACACCTCTTCTCGAAAGCTGTGCCCCTGTGTCACTCTGACGAAAGGTTTTAATAAGTCCAGCCTGGCCTGATGAGATGCTGTTGACTGAAACCGATTCCACCGGCAATGCCAGGTGAGCTCATCTGACCGTCTGTGAGGAGAGCCGTCCTATCAATACGTGTGCTTGATTAACTTTCTGGAATCTTCTCACAGTAAAACTTATAGCATGCTTTCATATTTTAGCCTCTCCAGGTATGTGTTTTTTTTGTATCCTGCCCCAAACTGATACCAACAAGCGATAAAGGTTCATCGTTGTCACAACCTGCAACACCATATGTCCAGAATAAAAATCACAGAATACTTGTTTGTGTTGGTGTTGTCTGTCCTACCAAGAGCTAAAAGAATTTTCACTTTAATAAGTGATTTTTTTCATTTTTATTCCTACACAGATGCTTGATTATATTCAAAAATTCACCAGCACAAGCAAGGATTTGTCTTTACACAGCCACTTCACACTGGAACAGAAATATTTTCATGTTTTCTTTATTTCTTAAGCAACGGTTTTGTTACAGTCAGGAAACGTGAGTGAATGCAAATGCAGTTCAGCTTTATTAATCTGCAGACAGAGCCAAAACAGTAGGCAAATTCTTGTCAAAAAAACAGGCACAGGTTAAGCAATGAATGAACAGAACAAACTAAGCAAATCCAGAGATCAAAAGATAAAAAAAAAACATGGCTAGGGTCAGAGTCAAAGTATCAATAAACACAGCAAACAATGGGTTGGGATCGCCAGCAGAAATACACTGAACAGATATGCCTGTATAGTGTGTGTGAGTAATGAGTAATGAGTCCCAGGTGCGGGTGATCAAAAGCTAGGTGAACTTGAGCATGAAAACTGGGATATGGTATATAGTTCTCTGCAGATGCAGTGAAGTGTCTTGGGAAGTGGAGCTCGGTGCTGAATGTGGCACAGGCCGGACAGGATTAACACATATCCGGGTGTGGCTTTACAGGAAATCATCAACAGCTTGGAGGAGTGATGCAGCCTGACATGAAGCAGAGTTACTCTTACCACCCTGAAGTTTATCTTATCCCAAAGTGTTTCATTTCCTCAAATAACCCAGTGATTTTAGCCAATGATGACAATATTTCATTAATTAAAGAGTCATGCATTTGAATTGTTTATATTTCCTGTACATGTAATGCTGTGAATGTCCATGAGACATGTTCTCTTTCACTTACTGTCTAAACTATGTATCCTAATGGTCTGCAGGGTTGGTGGAGGCCTATCTCAGCTCTCATTGGGTGAAAGGCAGGGAAACACCCTGAACAGCTCACTAGTCCGTCTCAGCCTGATATACAGGGGTTAGACAATGAAACTGAAACACCTGTCATTTTAGACCACAATAATTTATTAGTATGGTGTAGGG
>JAOUQY010000038.1:7712097-7722573 GCA_028566355.1 Doras micropoeus | reverse complement strand
GCATAAGAATAGCTAATGTAATAGTGGCTGATATTATGCACAATGTCTTACTATCACGTGGTAATGAGAGAACAAACCCTGCAGAAATGGCATCATTAAACTTCCTGTTTCCCATAACTTCAGTCTTGATCCCTCCACCTTACTCTGCAGGGCCCAATTAAGTGTTTTAATCAGCTAACGACTTTGGCGCAGCCCGTTAAAGGGGAATTAAGCAGGTAGGAGTGATGGAGAGAGCAGGAGGGAAGATGCTGAGGAGAGTGACTGAGCATCTCTAGTGTGAAATAAAGGAAATAAAAGAAGGGGAGATTAAATGAGGAACAAAGAGAAAAGAGGACTAGCGCGAGTGTGTAGCGTTCTCGTGATGGTGAATTAGTCCATCGCAGGCCTGCTAAATTGAATACAGGATGCATCTTTTAAAATGGAGGCACTTAACTGATCTGTTCAGCGAAGAGATGGAATAAAAATGCTGAATAGACTAATAGTGTTAACAACACAGTGTTAAAGTTCGAATTAAAGATTAATCAAATCAGGTTAGAGTAATTTGTTACATTAATAAACGGATGTATTTATAAACCTGCAGTATAAGTGGGACGTTCACAGGGCGCAGTCGTGCAAACATGGTTGCTGAGGTGTGCTTGTGCATTTGTAGATGGATGGCGAGAATAAAAGGCAGTGCGAGAGAAAGACAGGTGTGTGTATGAGTGCGTATTTACATGCATGCTTACCCCCGTATTTGTGAGCAGAGATTTGATGAATCTTCAATTGATCCATCATGGTTGCTGTTCTGTCAGAATGTTCTGTAGTGTAAGCATGTTCTACTGAAGGCCTTGATGCCTGAGGCTAACTAGGGAATAATTAAAATATCTATTAATAATTCTGTCGTCTAGCCTCCAGCCCCTGACATACACACTCACACAACATGATGTCTTAATATGACTCTCAAAAGATGAAATGTTATGAAATACAAAATTCACACCAAAAAAATGAAAGTATGTGATGAGTACACTCATACACTACTGTGAGCTACTGTATATAGCCATATAAAAACATCAAAACTAAAAGTACAACAGTAAGGCTTAAAAACACAAAAGACACTGGACTACCTGGTGAGAGTCAGCTTTTCTGGGCAAAATGAATACATGGCTTCCTCTTTGCATAATACAGTTTCAGCTTCCATTTCTTGACACAGTGGTAGACTGTGTTAAGTGACAATGATTTTCCAAAGTACTCCTGAGCTCATGTGGCTACGTCCATCACGGTAGCATGACGGTTTCTCAAAAAATGCCGCCTGAGGGCTCTGTGGTCACACACTCAGCAGCGGTTTCCGTCCTTGGCCTTCACATGCCAAGATTTCCCCTGACTCCCTGAATCTTTTCATGATATTATGAACTGTAGAGGATGAAAGACCTCAATTCTTTGCAAGCTTGTACTGAGAAACAATGTATTTGAACTGACTGACTATTCTCTCACTAGGTTTGGCACAAAGCTCTGAATCAGGACCCATCCTTGCTTGCAAAGACTAAGCCTTTGGCGGATGCTCCTTTTATACTCTATATAAAGCTATTTATATCTTGTTTACCAGTAAGACTGCTAATTGTGGATCCTTCCAGATGTGTTACTTGTATTACTTGTCTTATTTTGCCTCTGTCCCAAGTTTTTTGAGTGTGTCGCAGGCATTCATTTCTAAATTTGTTTATATTTAAAAAAAAGAATTAAGGTCATCATTGAAAACACTTTTCCTTTTATCTGTTAAATAAAGCTTCAAGTGAATTAACAGATCACAGATTCCTTTTTTTATTCCTTTTTTCCAACAAAATGGGGTTTGTAAGTCAAAAGAGAGAACGAGGAAGAGACTGAGGATCACAACAACAAAGACTAATCTCGGCTGAAATCCATGCCACCCTAGTTCATTATGTCCTCATACATGGGAAGACTATGAGAGTCGCTGGACAGCTAGCGTAGCTCAACCTAAGACTATGCATTGTCTGCACCTTCAGAAGGTAAAGCAGGTAATTTGCCTTCTTGTTACTGTGATGTTGTACTGCATATGGACTGAATCTCTAGTTTGTTCTCAGTGTTGTTTTTACCACAGTAACACATAACCATAGGTCAGTAATGCAGAACTAGGTGAAGGTAGGTGTAGATTTCTCACAGCTGAGCCTGAGACTGCCCTTGTAAATATGGTGATTGGCAATAATGCCATCCATTTGAGAGAATCCAAACTAAAATAGTTGAAGACCAGTTGAAGACCCTTCCAAGGAATTGACAGGGTCAGCATTTCCACTGTTGACCAGGTCTTTCAGACGTACCACATAAGGATAAAGCAGCTGTACCATGTGCCATCTGAAAGGACCAATGATTCCAGTATGTGTAATTGTAATTGCTATACAGGATTTTTACAGTAACTGCTGTACACAATTCTTCATTGCAGGACAGTAGTACACTACAGTAAAGTCGTAGTATAGTAAAATGTGCAATTCTTTTTACTTCTGTCAAGAATCTTTGAGCTGGATGCCAGGGCTGACCCCCATGAGTACATCTTCACTGACAAGGCAGGGTTCAGCCTAAGCAAAAGGCACAAAAGCCATTAGCAATCGTGGCATCCTCCACCACCATGTCATGGCACAACCCCTTCGATTTCTAGATCAGCTGCACAATAATGTTTTTCAACACAAAAGGGAGCCAGGCAACCAAGGGGCAAGGCAAGCCAGGCAAATCTGTTGTCATTTGGGATAACATGAGTTTCCATCAGGCTGTTCTGGATTATACCTGGTTCAAAGACCTCCTCAGGTTCACCGATCTTTTTTCTGACAGGATATTCCACGTTTCTGAATCTCATTGAGGAATTTTTCTCATCATGGCAGTGGAATTTGTATGACCCCAACCTCTATGCACAGCAAAATCTTCTGGAGGCAATGGTAGATGTCTGTGGTGATGTCTCTGTGGAGTCTATCCTGGGTTTTCTAAGGGACAGAAGGACATTTTTCCCCACAAAATGGTACAAAATGTGTGATGTCGATGAGATATTATGGCCTGACCCAGACCTGAGATGAGATGATGAGAACCCTGATGCTTAAACTGATGCTGAGTAGCCTGTACATTTGCTGCCTTTGGAAATAACACTTTTAAAATTTGGGTATTTTATGGTGCATGGACTCTTCCTTACATGTTTTGTGTGTGTGAACCAAATAGCATATATAGTAGTATTCCTTTATCCACTGATATAATAGGTAGTGATTAAAGGACAGGGCGACACGGTGGCTCGGTGGGTAGCACCGTCAAGCACAGCAAGAAGGTCCTGGGTTCAATCCCCAGGTGGGGCGGTCTGGGTCCTTTCTGTGTGGAGTCTGTATGTCCTCCCCGTGTCCATGTGGGTTTACTCCAGGTACTCCGTTTTCCTCCCACAGTCCAAAGACATGCACATTAGGTTAATTGGTGTCTCTAAAGTGCCCCTAGTGTGTGAGTGTGTGTATGAGTGCATGAGTGTGTGTGCCCTACAATGGATTGGCGCCCTGTCTAGGGTTGTTCCTGCCTTGCGCCCTATGCCGCCGGCTAGGCACCGGCTCTCCCATAACCCTGAACAGGAATAAGCGGTTCAGATAATGGATAGATGGATGATTAAAGGACAGCTTTTAAATTTCTCTCACCAGGATGTTCCTGAAAGTGTAACCTGGATAGTCAGTGCTTTTAGTGGTTTTAGTTCCACATTATTTCTCTGTTTTGAATTAATCTGTCCAGTGTGTAAGTTATGTGGTCTGTCTTTTTGACAGTCTGAGTGCAAAGTTTGATTTGGGACCCAGAATTTAGATGTTTGTACCACTGTGTGTGTGTGTGTGTGTGTGTGTGTGTTTAATATTGTGTGTGTAAAGATTTGAGAAAACGTGTAGTTCCAGGAATTGTCTAGGCATTTCAGGAAAAAAACTGTAAGTATACAATGTTCAATGTTAATGTTGCATTTCTGAATGTGCTGTTGCATTTTTGTTTTTAGTTAATTTTTTTCTGAATTTACTAATATTACTATTTAGTACACACTATGTCGTGTGTTTTTTTTCTTTTTTCTTTTTTTTTTTGTTAAAGTGTTTTACTGATACTGAAAGAAAACCAATCTGAAACTAAATGCCAAAAAAAATGGTTATAGTATGGTTATAGTATTCTGGCTCAAGTTTGGATCCTGTGTACAGGACAACGTGACTCTGTGAGTGGGTTTATACAACGTGTGCCAACTGAATTTCAAAGTGCGTAGACATCTAACACGGTGCTACAGCTCCGTTACTATGCTTTGTGACACCCAAACAATCTAATCACCCAGTGTAATATGACAAATTCCTTCCAGCAGGTCAGAGAAAGTGCAACACCATGAGAACTCCACCACTCTAATAACTTTAAAGCCAAGATGGCCATGAAGACTAAAATGATTTGTGAAAACCGAGAAACAAAAATCGAGGACCAAATCCAGCAGTGAGCATTACTGCCCGCCCTGTCAACACACCCTTAAATGCTTCAGACATATAATGAAATAGAGCACATCTTGCATTCGATGCATCTGACATTCCACTGAAATTGTGTTACTTGTCAGCATTTGTGGTGCTCTGCTCCATCTTGTTGGATCCACTTGTGCTTACGACAGCATTGATGGGACTTTAGGGAAGCAGATTCGCGTTGAGTGTAACTAACCCGTTTTCTTCATTGTCTCTATTTTGTCTTTGCAAGCCGCAGGAGACGCCGGGGCTTTTGGAGCCCATGAGAGTGACTTCAGCTGCTGCCAGAGGCTTTAGCGGTCATAAAAACGGGGCAGCGTTATACAGCGGATGGCTAATCTCCCCATATCTGCGCAGAATCGTTCTGTCTCACTCCATGGGGTGCCTCTGTTTATCCCTCTTTCTCTAACATTGTCTCTCATGTTTCCTTCTCTTTTTCTCTCTTATGCCTAATCATTCTGCCTTTTGGACACCTCCCAAAATGAATCAAACTCTGTCCGGGAGGCTGCATGGGAGAGAGGGAGGAGCATTTCTACAGAGAGAGAGAGAGAGAGAAAGGGGTGGATAGAGAGGGCCTCAAGCACTCAGCATCTGGTAGCCTCCAAGAAGGGTAAGTTTGTGTGTGGTTCAGCAAGCAGGACAATACTTACTGGCAGCACTTGGATGACACAAACGAACACACACACACACACACACACACACACACACATACGCATGCGCATCCATACAAACACACACACACACTAACACTGTCTTTGAATGATGTCTAAAAAGACAGCTGGGAAATGCCCAGCCAAAGTTCCCCAACCAAACATGTGTGTGTGTGTGTGTGTGTGTGTGTGTGTCTGTGTCCTTCATGCAGCTGGCACAGGAGGTTGCATTCTGGGCATTCTTCACTGACAACTCTCTTCCACTGCTCATATCACTCACCCATGCTAAAATAACAATCGTGACATTACTGTCAATGAATCTATCAAGCCATGAGTGTATTGCTGCTTAGTGCAAATGGAGGGATAGAGTGTACATGTCCTGGTATGTCATGCGTGGTTTAACTAATGCTTCGTGTGGCAGAACTTAACAGTGAGTTTCTCACTTGGTGTTAACAAAGTAGTGCATGGCGTGGGGGAAAAAAACGAATTTTGTTTGATGTGTGTTTTTAGTATATCCGTGTGTCTATTTGAGGACAACATATTTTGTTTTTCACCGTGTCCACTTTAGATTTATGAATAATATAAATACATAAATTAATATAAGAAATACAAAGCATGACAAAAGCATGATAAAATAGATGGATAAATAAATAAATAGATTAGTCATTTTTAAATGATGAAATAAATTATTTTTAATTTTTTAATGAATTTTTATTCAAATAAATAAACATACAGTTTCGTTTAATGTATTTTTCAACTTATCAACATAGAGGGTGTCCATAAAGTCTCCATACACAGGAAAAATGAACTCATATTATGTTTTATATTATATTATATTATATTTTATATTTTTAATATGCCAACACATAGAGAATATTTTGTAATTAAAATGTATTAATGAATATTTTGTAAATAAATGTACATTTAGCTATAATTTCCAATTTTCCCTATATATGGTGACTTTTGGGACACCCTGTCCAAAATGGAGTCAAGAATCAGTCACTGAATAGTTTACTGAAAGTTTTTATTGATTAAAAGTAAAAAAAACAAAACAAAACATGAACTTAATGCTTACTTACATATAATATAATACTATATATCAAGAGTTTAATATTAGCTCAATCTAGCTGCCCGGTGTTTCTTTGTTAATGTTATTAGGTAACTATGAGATTATTAGATATTTCATAATTAACTTAGTAGCTAGATAACGTTTTCATTTTTGACGTTTAGCTGTAATATTGTCACAATGGCACTGGAGTCTAAATGGGACTCCACTTCCCAGAACATACTGCAGCCTGCAGCCTACAAACATGGCCGCCACATGGCCTCCAACTCCCAGAAGCCCCTGCCATTGACCCTTGCTGAAATACTGTTTATGCAAACCTGCTCTCAGTTACTGCTAATCACCTCAACAGGCTGTAGATACAGACTTAAGCTCATGGCAGTATAATGCTTAGTGTTTATTGGCTGACTTACCAAACTGGTTGCTGCTGCTGTTGTTGTTGTTGTTGTTGTTGTTGTTATCTTGGTTTGCTACTTTGGCCTAGTTATTGTTTTCTCCTTTTGTCTTTCCTGTACCTGGATTTGGATTCTGAGCTTGCCAATTTTTGGCTTTGTCTGCCTTGAACCTGTTTGTTATGACAATCTGCATTTGCATCTTATGCCACCTCCAGTGTGGGATATCACTGACCATTGTCACAGATGTCTAGGTGACAATTTTGCTCTTGACATTGCTAGTTGGCTTTGAGGTAACCAGGAATTTCTTAACTAATCTAAGTTTTTAAAAGTAGCTTTTAAAAGTAACATTTTCATTTTTGAATGTTGCTGTTAGCTATGAGAT
The DNA here is from genome assembly GCA_028566355.1 of Doras micropoeus. NCBI lineage: Eukaryota > Metazoa > Chordata > Actinopteri > Siluriformes > Doradidae > Doras > Doras micropoeus. The sequence continues at coordinate 7,715,605 of JAOUQY010000038.1, read as the reverse complement.
GATCAGGTTTTATTTTAGATAAAGCTAGCTATCATAGGTAGTTAGCCAGCATGTCAATGTGTTCAACTTCAGCCTTATGCACAAAAACAAACGGGTGATGCATTTGGTTTTAGTTTGAATTCATACAAATGAAGTTATAAGAAAAGGCACAAATGCTAACTCCATCCCATCTTTGACAATCTTTTCATACAAATTGTGTTAATTTGCAAGTGTAAAATCAAATAAAATGATCTGATCTTTCTATATATATATATTTACACACACACAGCTTGTCTGTACTTCTGTACTATTTTACAGTGTGCGCATATAAGAGCACAGTTTCTTGTGGTTTCAGGTGCATACATGCCTGTGAGTATGGTAGGAGCCGTGAACGTCGAGAGGGGCAGAGTGTTTCTGACGCCTGTCGGCCCAGGCCTGTCACAGTGGATCAGGAAGGTGTCATCAGCGCAGGGCCGAGCGCCTGAGCCCATCAGCCAGCCGGACCCAAGCACCTGATGAGCTGACAGCCAGCGCAGTGCGGTTCTCAGGCCTCCCGGAGAGACACACACACCTCCTGTACAAACACATACAGCTCTTCTAAGCCGTAGCTGTCTGTCTGTCTGCGTCTAACTGCGGGATTCGCTCAGTGTAATGCATATCCGAAGCTAACTATGGCCCACCAACTGTCTGTCCATCTGTCTATCTTGGAGTATGGGATTCATCTGCTTTAGAATGTTCCTTTCTGGACAACTCTTTGGTAAGAAGTGCATGTTTCATGTACTATAGACTTATTAGTATTAGTAATACACACATATCAAATACAAAGAAAACATTCAAGTAGCAGTGCTGCAAAAATATCGTTCTGACAAACTTCTGAAAATGCTGAACTGACCGGTCTGTTACTCGCATTCTGATTGGATGGGTCCCTAAGCTGTATCCCTGCTCCCTACACACTGCACAGGGTACAGAATCCCAAGGGCTCTTCATAGGAAACTCAGTCACTAAAACATCTCTATTAGGAACGCGCTGCAACGTCATCAGCATCAGATAGCATCAGGGTCGCGCCTTCATTACAGCACATTACAGGCTGTATTTAGCATGATACATCAAACAACACTGTTCAGACTCATTTTGTACGCTGTAGGCACTTTTGAAATAAATGTGATGAAACATCTATGAACAGTGGGTGATGTTTTAACTTTTTAGTGTATGTTTTGGTTGTCATTTAGCTCCTCGTGCACAGTGCTATCGTGCACACGATCTCCTAGCTCGTTAACTATCATAAACATTGCTAAAGATTGAAAGGAACAAAGGAGAGCTTAGAAGTTGTAGCTGTTTTTGGGTTGCTATATTTTTACATCAGTTTAATGAGCGACGGAGACGACAAAGACGACAGATCCGCATAACACATATGCAAACTCCTTCCCTTTCATGGAGGCGGTGGGTCTCTGAGGTAAAATCCTATCAGCCAATCACGTAGCAGCAGCACAACAGAACTTCCGTTGAAGTGATATATCCGTGTTCCCTAGCTCCCTACACACTGTGCAGTTCCCATTAAATAAAAAAAATGAAAAGACATCAATCATCTTTAATATTTCCCTTTTACCAAATAAAGTCAAGTGAATAATGAGGCAACATTCAACAGTCGTTTCTCTTAAAATCCACCAGTGATAAACAGCAGCAACATTTTCAACGGCTCTACGATGCCTACCTGCGTGTACAACGCAAATCAAAAATGTGTGTTAATACCGAGATTAATGCAATTTTGAACTTGGAAACAGAGGTCATGAATTGTAGAGAAGGAGGAAGAGAGTTCCACAGCGGAGCGGCAACACTACGGGTGTATTTATACTTGTCAGCCTTGGTTCGATTAAAACAAACCCTACAGTAAGTGTGAACGCTTCCTTTTGAACGCCGGTGCTCTGTCCGTTTCAAAACGAACTCCCGTGCGGTATGAACGCAATACATTCCAAAGGCATCTAAATTAACCAAACACAGCACATGATGTTACAAGATGCGACACTAAACGTGCCACGAGAGAACAGAGTGCATTTAAAACAAAAAGTTCTGACTCCTTTGTTCATTTTACCCCCTCTTGCTGTGTTTCCAGTTCATAAAAATACCACCAGGTGCACACAAGCCAGATAAGTGCGTGGTGCATTGTTCTGACGAACATCCTTCTCTTTCTCATTGGCTCACAAAATGTGCGTCATACCTACATCATATGTCATTGTCATATTTATTTTATTTTTTTGGTTTAATTTTAAATTTGTGTCTATGAACTTTAACCAAACCAGGACTACAATGTAACAATGTATCAATGTTCTGCTCTGGTCCAGACAAACAGAACCAAGTCTGAACACACCCTGAAAGATCTACCACCCATGGTGGGCAGCCTGAACCTGGGGACAACAAAGAAACCAGCGTCCTGTGATCTTAATCTACAAGAGGGTTTAATAAGATTGGCCAAATAAACAAGGAGTGCTTTAAAGGTGAGTACCAGAATTTTGAATTGTAGCCGTTTATCGCTGGGTACAAGTGTGATGTGTTCACATTTCTTAGTATGAGACAGAATTCTTACAGCAACATTTTGAATAAATTGTAAGGGACAGTGTGTTTAGGAGGGAAGCCCGTAGAGAAGAGAGTTCCAGTAATCCAGTCTAGAAGTAACACAGGCATGGATCAAGATCTCAGCTAACTTATGGGACAAAAGCAGACGAAGATTACAATTGCAATCTTTCGAATTTGGAAGCGAGCAGACCTTGACAAAGATCTTATATGTGGTACAAAAGACAGGCGACGATCGAACAGAACACCAAGATTATGTGCGGTGACAGCAAAGTTAACAGAAATATCACAAATATGAAGGACCTAATTAGAAAGAGAGGAGAGAAATAGATTGTGTCCCAGTTTTACAGGATCTCAGGCTATATGCATTTAGTAGCAGAAAATTTGTACATAGCCCAGAGATTCAGTTCCTGAATCCACCTAGTAAGAAGGGGGTGGAGATGTACACCTTGAAGGTAAGGTAAACCTGGGTGTCATCAGCATAGCCGTGAAATTTCAATCCATGGTGATGAATAATTACCAAGAGGAAGAATATAGATGATAAGTTGAAGAGGCCCAAGAACAGAACTAATATATCATCTGATTTCAGCTCATGACCTTCTGCTCAGTAGTCCAGCTTCTTAAACACTGAAGTACACTGCCCCTGCATAGCAGCATGTACCGAAATGTTTTATTCGTCTGATACCACAGCCGATTGCCAGCACTAACAAATTTTTCATTAAATTTCATTTAAAATGGATTATCATTTTTTTATCTGTTTATAATTTAATGTTGTGGACGGTGTCCATGAGGCAAGTTATTTCCTGTTATCATATGTTTCAATCTTCCACTCATTTATAACCCAGAATGAAACTTATAATTCTAAGGTCTTGACAGCTATACAGTCATTCTCTCTTTTGTCACTGTCTTGAAAGTAATCAGACTAAAAAAAAATGGAGCAGAAGCTTTAATTAAAAGGTTG
>JAOUQY010000038.1:7669563-7681382 GCA_028566355.1 Doras micropoeus | reverse complement strand
CTCTCTCTCTCTCTCTCTCTCTCTCTCTCTCTCTCTCTCTCTCTCTCTCTCTCTCTCTCTCTCTCTCTCTCTGTGTCCTGGTTGTAGCAGCAGCATCATGCTTTTTCACACACTACACACATACCAATAAAACGCATGCGCCCGCGCCATGCTGATGTCTAATAGCGTCAGGAAGGCGAAAAAACAAGCCATTTCCTCTCCCCTCTCAACCGCCTCACCGCACCCCCCCCATGCTGCCCCTCCCCATCGCCCTGGAGATGAACACACAAATGGTGACGGCTGAAGCAGAAAACCATTTCTCAAGTTAAATGCCATGTGGCTATGTAGTACGCCATTCGCTTCAAAATGAAGCGCCACTCACCCCATTGCTGTCAAACAACAAAGAGGCCATGAGAATGTGGGGTCATCGAGCGTAGCCAATGTTGCTAAAACTGGTTTGCAGTTCTAGGCTATGCTCTTAAATCGTCCAAGCATGCTTACAACATAATTATGATGAGAAGATCATAGAGTTCTTTATTTACAATTTGTCGCATCTGGGTGCTACGTTCCCAGGGTTTGTTTTTGTGTACTGTAGTCAAAGACGCCACACGATATACTAGTATGTAATGCTCCTGAATGATGGCTAATTTATAAATGTGATTAACAGCATTCCTTTATAACCTTTGTGCGTAATGAAAGCTTACCTCAGAACATGTCCGGCACTCTAGCCTCTTTAACGAAGCACTCTTCACCTCTGTAGGGGTGTTTTGGTGACCCTGTTTCAGCCTGGCCTAGCTGGATCGATGGAGGCTTTCAGTCAGCCTCGCCATCCATTCCCTCTCGTTAATGACAGCCATAATTCACACGACTGGGAAATATATATATATATATATATAAATATTCCACCTCCGAGCTGTGACCTTTCTGTCTCCTGGCTGACACCTCAGAGAGGAAAAGGTGTCAATTAATGACATTTAGAAATTTCATATTACTTTCAATAACTCTGCTATTTTTAAAGGGGTGGGCTGGTGCGCTCGTTCAGGGCAGAGCAACTTTCATGAGGTAAGATGGGAGCCATTAATGTCACCCTCTGCTATGCAATCATTTCAGACTTGGGTCAGCATTAAATCTAACTGATCATCTTGATTGCCATGGGGTGATAAATTCCTCATCACAGTTTTCCAATTTAAATCATATTGTCCTTTGGGTTAGCTTTCAGTCTGAGCTAAATTTGAGAAAAATTCAAAATGTGTGTGTCATAAGGAATAAAGGAGCTATTTTGGGCCTAAAACCTGTCACGTCTTCCTTACAATATCCCAAATATAACTGAGATTTTATTATTCACTGAATGCAAATTCAGTTTCATCCTAAATTGTAAACCATTCCTGACTTTTTTTAATCTAAATGGTGTGTGCAGTTTTTACAACTTTGTAAGGCCATGCTCGTCTATGAGCTCGACAGTATAAGAGCTTTAGTAGTGCTCAGGTTTTAACCTGTCCCTTCTGTGACAAGCATGCATGGTCTGAATTGCCAGCGCTGCATCCCAAAGGATCTCAAAACATGGCGCAATCTTGCACGGATCAGCTGCACATTACCGTGCCATCATCTTGTTCACATGCGGGAGTGGTGACACAAAGCCCGGTGATACTCTCTCAAAGCTGCCCCTCCTGCCTCCGCTCTCCCCTTGCTCTCTCTGTCAATCTCTCCTCTCCCTGCTGCTCTTTCCATTCCACTCAAATGCTAGATCTGTTCCGTATCAGTGCCACTGGGCCTGCAGTTGAATATCAGACCCATTCAAATCGGGGGGTAAATAGCTAGTGGGTGACATAACCTTTCTTGTAGAGCCCGCCTGCACCGTATACAAATAATTGAAGCCCTTGACCCTGTCTCGCCGCATACAGCTGTAAGTACAAACCTGACATTTTGATACCGCTCCTGGGCCCTTTTCCCCCATTTGTTATTTTTCTATTTCAATAATCCATGACGGGCAGTGGGAAAAGAGAAGGAAGACGGAGGGGGAAAGCGTGAATGATTAAGACTGTCAAGCTCAAATAATGTCTTTCGAAAGCAGACCATAAATCTGTTGTTTTTTTTTTTTTTTTGGTGGCATTTCAGAACCTGACACATGATGCGTGTGTGGTTAGTTCCCTTCAAATGTCTTGCATTTGTATCACCATTTTTTATCACCAATCACTTATCTGCTTTGTACCAACTTGCAGCTGGCAAAAAATAAATAAATAAATAAAATCTCTTTCCGATATAGCCACAGGCTGCATTTTGAGAGTTTATAACAATGTGGTGATAGCGCACTGTGATAGGTGATTTGGAACATTAGGAGATTGAAAAGTCAATGCATCCTATTTCTAGAATGTGCTGCGGTGAGCACATACTAACAGAGGGAGTCATTTGAGACTGACAGCTATCGATGGTGCTTGCTCGTCTAAGGAGCTGCAGAGCACCGTTAACACGTCCTGAGGAAGGATGCACTTGTTTCTTCTCCATTGACTGGTTTCGGTTCAGTCGATGGTTATCACTTACTATATTCACACATTATAATATCAGGCCTAACCGGCTTTCTCTCCTCTTCCTATTTGCCGCCCCTTCGTCTTCAGTGTTCGTGTTTTAATCATTGCCCCATGTTGGCTCACTGTCGCATCCTGGAATTTATACCCCATCAGCTGCATTTGCATACTGCCTAATATGGACATTTCCAATCGAGGGTGTCACTGATAGCCCACATGTTTCATGGCTATTATACTGCACAATACACAGATAAGAGCAATGAAGTTAATTCCTGACCTTAAGCCTCTCTCGCTTCAACTCCAAATCATTTTTAATTTAATTCTGATCTACATTATAGCCCTGATGTGCCTGCTGTTAATCACTTATATATCTATGCATAATGCTTGGCATAATGAAGGCCTCTTTCATGCAAATGTATATTATTTAGAAAAATATGGAGGTTGTTTCTCCACTTCAAATTTTCTCCATTTGCATCATAACTTTTCAGAGAACTGAATCAGTGCTGGATTTTGTGGTTTGCAGATTGTTAGCATATTTCATGACTACCCCGGGCCATAACATCCTTCGTTTTTTCTCCTCCCTCGCTCCCTCTCCATCTTTAATTCTGCCCTGTTGTGATAAACAGCTGCCATCAGTGTGAAATATTAATGGCATGGGGCGATTTGGGGTGTTGAGGAGCGTCGTTCATTTGCCTTTTAATCTACTGGCAGAAAAATGAAAACGGCTCACTCGCCCACTCTCTTAGCGTCAAAGACCTCCCAAAGTCATTCACTTTCTCATTGACAGCTGTACTATAGGGCATCTTAGAGAAGACGAACCTGCGTGTGGATCCTGGTTAGCTAGGCTGAGAGTCTACATCTCAAAAGCAGACGCAAGCATGACTCCAGTTGTTCTGGAGTCACAAACACATATCGAACATTTCAACTACTCAGGTATCCTTCAGAAAACAAAATGGATCCCATTCGAGGCCTACAAGTGTTTGTTCATCTAAAGTTTTGGACTGCCTTGATTGGCAGTAATAAATGTAGCTTGTACAGTTCAGAATGTTCTCCTCGTGCTAATTGTCTACTGCTTCTTTGTGCTCTTTGTCTCGACTGAGTCGTTGAGTTGAGAGAGAATACATATGCGGCTGCTGAAAGAGGAAGATCCATGATTAATGCCATTGCATTTATAATTCTGCTTAATAACATTACTATAATTATTACATTAATCATCACAGACCATTGACAGCATTAATGTTTCTCCAAATGTGATCATGCTCAAGCAGATATTAAAGTGCAACGATATTTTATTCAAAGCCACCGATAAAGATGTCTCTCTGTAGATACCTGTCCTGGAGAGGAAAAAGAAAGATTTATAACTCTGTTTAAACCCAAAGAAAATAGTTAAGACTCCCTCTGCCTTTCTGTCTAGACCATAATAAGGGTATCTAATTAATATTTATGGTATAATTGCCTTTTTCCTTTTTTTCCTGGAAAAGGAATAACAAGGCCAAAATACTGTTGTTGGTAATTAAGACAAATGCATTAATTATTAAAGATGCAAACATGTCAAGCAAGCATAACTAATTATTTGAGCGTGTTAACAGTTGTTTAATGTTAGCAGTCGATGAATTATTTAGTGTGTGCACGCCATATTTGTACTATTTGAAACAAGAAATGATAAGAGGGCGAGGAAAGTTATACGGTCTTGTATAAAAAAGAATGAAACCAAGTCAAACACCTTCTGCTCACGGACGTCACCTATAAATCCATATTCTTTTTTTTCAGAGTTCGTAATTGTGTATGTATTTGTGTACCACTTTCAGTGGTAGCACATGATGCCATTGCTTTGTTGTGGGGCTGTGGGAGAGCTGTGAGACGGCAGGGGTAAACAAAAGTGACAGCAAACAATTTATTTTGTTACGTCTTAATTGTCACCTGATGCGCTCACAATCTGGAGCCCTGTCGAAAAAAAGTGGATCAGCTTTCCAACACATGTGAGAGGGAGACTGGAGGGCTGCGGGCATGGAGAGCAGATACTGTATATTGCCAAAAGTATTCGCTCATCTGCCTTCACACGCATATGAACTTGAGTGACATCCCATTCTTAATGCATAGGGTTTAATATGATATCAACCCACTTTTTGCAGCTATAACAGCTTCAACTCTTCTGGGAAGGCTTTCCACAAGGTTTAGGAGTGTGTTTATAGGAATCTTTGACCATTTTTCAAGTGCATTTGTGAGGTCAGACACTGATGTTGGATGAGAAGGCCTGGCTCACAGTCTCCACTCTAATTCACCCCAAAGGTGTTCTATCAGGTTGAGGTCAGGACTCTGTGCAGGCCAGTCTTCCACACCAAACTCACTCGTCCATGTCTTTATGGACCTTGCTTTGTGTACTGGTGCGCAGTCATGTTGGAACAGTAAGGGGCCATCCCCAAACTGGCCAAGCCCAACTCCTGAAAAACAACCAAACACCATAATCCCCCTCCACCAAACTTTACAACAAGTCCCATTCTCCTGGCAACTGCCAAACCCAGACTCATCCATCAGATTTCCAGATGGAGAAGCGTGATTCGTCACTCCAGAGAACACGTCTCCACTGCTCTAGAGTCCTGTGACGGCGTACTTTACACCACTGTATCCAACACTTTGCATTGTACTTGGTGATGTAAGGCTTGGATGCAGCTGGAATGTCTGGATGCAGGAATATTTAGTAGCATGGAAATTTCATGACTGGACTTGTTGCACAGGTTGCATCCTATCACAGTACCACACTGAAATTCAGTGAGCTCCTCAGAGCGACCTATTCTTTCACAAATGTGTGTAGAAGCAGTCTGCATGCCTAGGTGCTTGATTTTATACACCTGTGGCCAAGGAAGTGATTGGAACACCTGAATTCAATGATTTGGATGGGTGAGAGAATACTTTGGCAATATAGTGTATATTAGGCATAAGTTTCTAGCTTATTGGACAGCAAATGAAATGTGTGAGGATGTCAAAGATGTCAAACCTGCATGCATAGCATTTAGACTGCTCTGGGGTTTATATTGAATAAATGACCATGTATATGACCAAAGTCTAAAGAAAAATAGATTCGGAAAAACCTTACAGAAGGGAACATATAGTAAAAAAAATAACAAGAAGACTGCATTGATATGATTACTCAATTAGAAAATGTGCTCTGTTATTGCTTTAAAGCCTGTACATGACTTGGATGTTAGGCAGACGTCAGCTTTTTGTGGGTTTAACATGTAGAAAAAGAAATATTCCCATCGAAATATATCCCTGCAGCAAAATATTTACAGCAATCCATCTTCTAAGAGTAATTCGAATAAAATGGAGGTGCAACAATACCATTTGTTCTCCTAAACACTCTCATTGGATTGGGGAAATGCCTATTAGCTCATAGCCTTATCTAAAATGGTTATGGAGACGGCCACAACACAAATGGAACACGTCGGACACAATGGCTTAAGCTCTCAAATCCATCTCTATAAAGTGTAATCTTAGAAGATTAGGGGAAATTGGAAGAGAATGTGATGCAAGTTTCCGCAACACAGTCCATATACAGCTTTGAGTACATTTGCAGGCTGGAATCAATGTTCCCAATGACCCATTGATTAGGCAGCAGAGAAGTGATCTCACTGTGGGTGTACTCCACAATCCTCAATCCTGTCTCTCTCAGTCCAGTGGCCTATAGGTTAATGGCCTATAGGTGTCTTACACACACACACACACACACACACACACACACACACACATATACACCAACACCTTGACAACACAAACCAGTTTAGGCAAGTGCCACACACGCCACTTCAATAATCAATTGTAGTTCAAGGAGAAAATGGGGGAACATCTCAGATCTGGGGCTGAAGTCCTGGACAATGTCTGATTTGTGCTGATACAATTTGAAGATCCAGAATTGAAGTGACAAGGATGGAAGAGATGGGAAGGCACTATAGATGAAGGCCACAGGGAATATGTGACATTAGTAATATAAGGTTCTATCTGAGTGAAGCGCTGGTTTGAGATATAGGGCATTGGTCAACTTTTAACATTCCAGCTAGAAAAAATAATAACAAATGTTTCATTTAATTGGTTTGAACATTGCCTATGATTTCATGCAACTTCAAATTTATAATATCATAATGCTGAAACAATTACAAAGTAACAATTTTGAACAGAAGCCAAACACAGAACTATATTATTCTGTAATATCAAATACTGATTGGCTTTATACAGGTCTGTCTTGCTCTGTCCTATTAGGCACACTCTTAATCTCATTAAATAACTAATAACCGGTAATGAACTCAGAAGATATTTTGAGCCTATTATAACCACAGTATAATCATATATACTTTACAATATAATCTTTTTTTTCTAAGATCTAAAGTTCAAGACAAAATCTGAACTTGTTCCTAAACAAGATATTCTACTTTGTATTTTCATTTCATTTAACAGTAATGAAATACATTAGAGCAAACATGTTTCTGTGCAACCACACAAACATCTTACAAGTCAACTGACCTTTGGTCCTCGTTTACGCCGTGAACTACAGTATAAGCACATTGCATACAGCTTGTTAATATCAGTAATATTTAATATTAATGCAATCTGATGTTTGCTAAGTACTTGCTAATGTGCCAGAATGTTTTTACGTTGGAAAAACTAGCAAGTACAGCAGACCCCTTTTATGGCTTTCATGAAGCCTACGTAGAACAATAGAAGCCTATATTTCAGAAAAGTTGGGACACTTTCTAAAAATGAAATACAATCCGAAATCTGTAATTTCTTGATTCACTTGGAGCTTTATTTAACAGACAAAGGGACAAATAAAAGATTTTCAGTGTTTCCAGTGATACAATTTATTCTATTTGTTAAATATAAACGCATTTAGAAATTGATGCCTGCAACACACTCAGAAAAAAGTTGGGATGGAGACAAAATAGAGTAACACTAGAGGGTTCCACAATTAGCAGTTTAACTGGGAACAGGTGAGGTCATCAAGGTTGAATATAAAAGGAGTATCCACCAAAGGCTTAGTCTTTGCGTGACCATTGAGCCCTCAGGCAGTATCCACAGACTCACTGAACCTGGACAGTTGAAGACTTGAAAAAGACCAGGTAAGACCATCTTCACCTGTGCTGTTTGGGTGAGTCTGTGCACATGATAGTCTAAGATTCCAGTTCTTAGCTGACAGGCGTGGAACCTACTGTGGTCTTCTGTGGTTGTAGCTTTTCCATCAATGTGTTTTTATTTGTATGTTTTTGCACCATTCTATGGAAACTCTAGGCACTGTTATGTGTGACAATCTCAGGACATCATCCGTTTCTGAAAAACCAGCCCATCTGGTACCAACATCCATGCCACTATCAAAGTCACACTTTTTTTTTCATACTAATGTTTAATGTAGTTTCTCAGATAGGAAGGTGTTTCTAATAAAGTGGTTGGTGAGTGTACATAAATATTACACCAAAAACCCACTCACATTCAGTAACTGGTTTATCCTGGGCAATTTATCTCAACCAATCCACCTACCATCATGTTTTTTGGAGGTGAGAGGAAACCAGAGCAAGCCCGCTCAGACAAAAAAAAGATACTTGCTATCAACCAATATTGCCCCAACACAAAAATCTATGCAACATTTTAAAAAGTTACGCCACAGAAGAATAAAGTGTACATGGTTAAGCTGTTTCAATTAAATGCCTGTCAGAACCTTAAAATAATTCAATTCAATTCAATTCAACTTTATTTCTAAAGCACTTTTAACAGTGGACATTGTCTCAAAGCAGCTTTACAAAGACTGTCACTGGGAAAGAAATCAGGACATGGCCTATAGGCCTTGTCCCCAACAGCTATCCCCAATGAGCAAGCCGGTGGCAACTCCCTCAACTCTCTACTAAGTAAACACGCTGTGGGGTTCTGCAGAGAACCCTTATGTGTTCCCCCAAATGGACAAGCATTGAATTCCAGATTGAACCTTTTTGCATTTTCTAGAAGTGTAGGGTTCCTACTAGAATAGAAACACAAGAAGCACCCTTTGCTGCACTTACATGAATTATGCTTTAAGGTTTTTCTGCCTACTTTGGTATTCACTTTATCTTCCTGATGGTGGAGATAGATATTAACCACGAGGCACTAGTTTCAGGAAAGGTCTTTCTTCCAACTTCAACTGCACTATTGCATACCACTAGGAAATGTTGGGTGAAACTGATGAACTTTCACATGAAGACAAATACACTTCAACACATCTGTGCCCTATGCACTCAACCACCCAAACAACCTTTTCCCTGAAACCTCAGACTTCAGTATCTAGGGAGCAGCTTATGGCTGATCTCTAGATGGCCTGTGGGTTGTGTATGTACTGTATAGGAAAGTGTGTAGGTGTGAGAGTTAACTCCCCCTCCTCCCTCTGTCTCTCTGGGTATGATTTATGGGCTGATCCTGGCCTGGAGGGAGTTGACAGTTGCTTTCATTTTCTTATATATATTTTTCCCTTCCTTGCCAAGGTCATGGGGGAGTACGGGCTCTCCAAACACCCCCCACCACCACCACCACCACCTTCCCCAACTACAACACTCATCTGGCACCACCCCACCCCCCTCCCCTGCCTCCCCCTCTCTTACTCGTCTGATGATGGTCCCATGAATCATCCCGTCTTCCCATCGAACCTCCTGACACCTCCTTCCCAACTCGCCCACCCTGACTTCCGCCATCCTTCTTCATTCCTGCTAACAATTTGGTAATGAAATATTGATTTTTAGTTAGATTCAAATAGATGTTATTAGGTTTGCATTGATAAATCACACCCCATTCCAACATTGTAAACACCACAGCCAAAAGAGGAGGACATGAGCTTGGACACACCTGGGGACTTACCGACTGGGATGGCTAAATCTTAAATAGCAGCCATTTGTGCTGACGCTGATAAGGGTGAAAGAATTTGGAGCTAGGAAACAGTGTTAGTAAAGATGGAAGCATCCGTCACTCCTGATATCATCCAATGCCGTATGTCCACATAACAATCACCATCACAGGCTAAAAAGCAAGCTATATATCAAACATAATTCTGCATAGTTGGGTTTTTTTGGGGGGGGGGCTGATACCAGAGGTGGGAAGTCAAAAAAAAAAAATACAACTACTTTGCCTATTGTACTTTTTTTAATCTAACATACATTTTTCATACGTCCTGTCCAAGTCAAAGTGTCTTAGTAGGTTATCTAATACCTGTTGCTACCTATCAGTTGCCTATTAGCATGCTAGTTGCAGTAGTAGACAGAGCTGTTATCGTTCTAAGTGACATCTGCAAGATTTTGGATAGCTTGTAGATGTCATTAGTTAGCTTTGGTTAATGTTTGCATATGTTTTTGATTCCTCGGTGAATTAAGCACCGGTAACAAAACCCATTTTTTGAATATGAGGTCCAGATGTCTTCTGCATTTGTGACTCCTTCTTGTACTTTTACTTTCATACTTGAAATACATTTAGGAGTTTTACTTTTGCACTTTAACTGTTAAAAAATGCAAAAATTTGTGTGCTTCTGTCATCTCAAGCTAACACAATTTTTTTTATTGTTTTTAGAAATACGAATTTTGTCCAGTCACTTTGTTTGCAGTATCTAACATCTAGTTATTCTGTTTTGCTATTTCTCAGGAGGACAGGTAGACATTTTTTTTTTAGGTTTGGAGTTTCAGGCCACATTCAGGGAAATCCACAGCAGACAGAGTTTCCTTTACAGGCCATGCTGTTTATTTTAACTTCTGCCAATCGTTTAAATGCAGCTGACAAAGAAAGTGACATTTCCTCAGCGCAGCCCACTCATAGGCAGCTCCCGTTTGTACTGTTTTAACATGGTAATTGCTCTGTGTATTTACTCTCCCTGGGTTTTAAACACATGCCGTCATGCCAGTGCTCCCTCTCCGCTCCACATCTCTCTCTATCTGAGTGTATCTCTCTTTCCTCCCCTTCTGCTGTGCCTCTCTAAACTGCACTAGCCAGGCAGCAGCCGATCCCTCTAGCTAAGTGAACATGATGGCTGCCATGAAAAAAAGACAATATGAATGTGGTATTAAAAAGGCACATCTGACAAGATGGACATGCTGAGCTGGGGGGCTACGCCGGGGACCCCAGGGTGCATATGAAGTGTCCTTTCTGGGGAAGGGTATTTACATTTTTCTCCAGCGTCCCAGTGACAGGGACACAATTTCCTGTCCCGTCTGGCGCAGTTTGACGTGAGCCTGGACTGAAATGTAATCTTGGTTCTTCCCAAGAGTATTGCAGAAACCTTGGACTTCGGTTCAGTAATCTTCTTGTTTTTTATCACCCACTCCCATTTTTGCCTGAAAAGAATGACCAGCTAAGGATTTGTTGCTTTACACCAATGGTCCATCATCAGGAGTCCAGTGATTAGGAAATACTCTTTGTAAAGGGAAAAAAAATGAGGCTGAGAAATTTAGTGGCGCAATATGTTCATGGGGCAAGAGTATAAGAATGTATGTTAGTGTGTATTAGGGTTCAGAGATTTCTCAGGAGACCACAGCTTGGTAGAGGACATGAGTTGTTCTGTCACAGTGATTAATGTGTGGACGCCATGGACCCGTTCACTCTACAGACAGGCTTCACACACTCCCACACTGGCATGCACGTACTTGACATGTTCATGACCATGCATGGCACACATGAACATGTAGGACCTGCACATGATGTTCAATATCTATGTGCTTAAATAAGCATTTTGCCACTGAAATGACATCAACCACCAAACATAGATAACCAAGAAAGATTCAGGGTCAAAAACAACTGAGTTTGTTGCCAAATCATGTACAGTGTATACAGTATATAGCCTATTCCATGCTGCAGTGAGTGGTAAACTTAACAGAATATTATTGAAGTATTATTCCTATATTATTGATTATAGAATGAATATTTTGGCACAAACAAGGGTTTACAGACTCATATCCATGCTTAAAGGAGGAACATATCTTAGTTATCACTCCATAAACTTCAGATTCCAGGGCATAGACACAAACACCAGTGGGAAGATACACACATTATATAAGGAAGTTGGTACTCTATGGAACTATTGAACTGTATGTAAAAATTATTTGCATACACTCTCAGGAAAAAAAAGATACTAAACTGTATCCTGGTATCTTCCCAGGTAGGATTTCACCTCATCTGTAGATGTTTAACAGATCGATCTATAGGTCCATATTATATATAGGGTATAGAGTACATGTGACGATTTGTGAACATACCTACAGAGTATTTGTAAAATTTCAATATATATATATATATGTGTGTGTGTGTGTGTGTGTGTGTGTGTGAGTG
>JAOUQY010000038.1:7562195-7568424 GCA_028566355.1 Doras micropoeus | reverse complement strand
CACACACACACACACACACACACACACGCTCGAAGTGGAGGCATTTTTCACCGTGCCTAATGGAGCCGCAGAGGGCGAATCGAGATAACCATTTACCTAGCAATCAACAACAACAGCAGCAATGACAACGACAACAACAACAACAGCGGTTGCGGCCCGAGGACAGAGTGGCCTGGAGAGCTTCGAGACACAAGAGGGATGGAGTGACAGAGAGTAAACAGAAACAGGAGAGAACACCAATGATCTCATCTCTACCTCTCTCGCTCCCACTCTGCTTTGCCCCTGAGTGCCACTTCACCATAACTATAAGAGATCCTTTCTCTTAGCCACTGTGAGTTGGTTTTTCCGGACGCAAATTAAGCCTAGACCCGGACTAAATTTCACACTCTATGGAGTTCCCATTAGAAATCGGTTTAAGTAAAGAGCTGGGCTCAAGCTGAGCCGTATCCTGTTTTAGCCACTGTGGGATGTTTAACAGCTTGACAAGTATTCTGAAAGAATTAGATCTCATACTGAAAATAATTCTTTAAATCTCATTTTTAAGCTTGATTTAATCATAAGGACTGTGATTATCTCAGAAAGCACATAAAGTATGATAATGACTGGTGTAAAAAGTTACTCTAATGAGCAGATCTATTCTATAATTAAGCATATTACCATGTGCCTCCAAGTGTAACACTTATAATAAGTAAATAGTACATATAAAAATATAGAGAACTCTGTACTATTATTATGCATTATGTTCTGTGTGAAAAGAAATATTTACAAAATAAACCATGTATTAAAAGTAACCACAGCAATAATAATAATAATAATAATAATAATAATAATAATAATAATAATAATAATAATAATATTGTTGTTGTTGTTGTTACTGATGATTATTATTTAATTGCTAATAATTAATAATCAATAAATAATTACACATTTCCTCTACAGTAATAATGTTACCTCTACAGTATAAACCATATCCTGTGATAAACAAGGCTCTGTACTAAAACCATTTGACAATACTGTACCATCTAAGATTGCTGATGTGAAATATGCACTGTATCTTATTTTAGCCCCCTCATTTGGAGCTGTACAATACACAATGTATACATAACGATATGGCACTGACACAACTGGGTATTGATTATATGATAGGCTTACACAAGCACCCCAGCACAATGGAACACAGCCATTAAGAGATCTCAACAAAACATGTCTAATCGACTATACCACAAATAGGCCAAGATCAGAGAGAAGTCAGCGCCTAGCTGCAAACATTCTTTTGATTAATACGCCTCATGCAACATATAAGATGCTGTTAACAAACACTATCATCTGAATAGTAACTTACACAAAATCTGTGTGGATTATTGGATGCGTACTGGACAATATGCTTTGTTAAAGACAGATGGAAAAATAGGTATTATATGTATATGGAACAGCTCTTAAATGTAACAGTATAAAGAAAAAATGTTATCAGGTTCCAGTATAGTTCAGGAATAGACATGCCGAATTTCAAATATTAATGGTTGCTGCTCAATTTGCATGCAAACGTAATGCAAGCCCACTTCAGCTAATCACATAATCACATTTTGCCTGATTTTAATTGAATTTTGGGCAGGGGAAAGATGGGTCAGTATTCATGACCCATCTTATCTACAATATATAGTGTCTCCATGTGGTCCATTAATATACAGTCTAAGGAACTGACGTGTTCATTTTCTTTTTTTATACTCTTTATTAAATATATACTTGCTCTTTATATTGATTTAGTTTAATGCTTGTGGATTGTGTAAGTGCAATGGTTGTTGGTCAGTATTAAATGGCTATTGAGTGCATTGCCTACACTTACACTGTTGTGGTCTGGAGAGAGTTATGTCAGGGGTTTTGTTAGCTGAATGAACGAGTATAGAAATAAAAGTGAGTAGTCTTTCTGATGGTAGGATATGGCACACTCCTTCTTTACTCCTTTCTTTCACAACTGCTAACACAATTCCACACCTCTTAGAAATGAAAAAAGTGTCTTGTTTCTTTTTATCCTGTCCGTCAACGCTTATATTGTATATATTCCTCAGATATGCCTACACTGTATCTCAGTGCACGTCACCATCACACGTGCTTCCAACCACAAGCACAGAGCAGAGTGAGTCAAGCTTGAAAAACGTCTAACAAAAAAACTTTTGTCTTAGAGACAAAGCCTTATCTTTGAAAGGTCAGTCTCTTGCCATTGTAGCAGGAGAAGTGTGCGTCATGAGGGCATTTTTTAATGTTTTTTTTTTTTTTTTTATATTAAAGGGCGATCTAACAACATGAGAAACTTGTTTGACACGAACAAAAAAACTAGCAATGACCTCCTGTTAATATAAAAAATGCAACAGGTTCCTTCATGACAGACATAATTGAAAGGTCAAATGGAGCATTAATTGTTAATGTAAACTCTTTAGGAGGAAGAAAGTACATACACCACTCCTCTTCATTCCGCTGCTACCCTTCTATTGTACTCATTCCACATGAAAGACAAACCTGACCCATCCAGGCTCAATACTTTCCACATACTGTAATTTGTGCTGAATGAAGACATCCTTTCCCTTTTGTGTACAACTAGAGAGATGCCATTTCTCCAATCGCTGTTTGCTTCTGTGTTTTTGTATGAAATTTTGTATAAAATGAGCCCTGTGTGTAGTTCTATTATTGACTCAGAATCTCTGCCACTTGCACTGACGTGAGTGTGAGTGATTCATTTTGCTTGATATGATCGTGTTAAACAGTGGCCTGAACATGACACTATCAACCTACATATGGTCTTCACTTACATATACTCCCCCTATCAAAATGCAGCTAATAAAGAACAATACCAGGATAATCGCTCTGGTTCCGCCTTATATCATACTCGCTGTTGATTAATTCCTGTTTACTAATCAAGCATAATACACAATGCCTGAGCAAAGTGCAGTATCTTAAACAAACCGTGCAAGTGTTCAGAATTAAAAGAACAGAAAGTATTAAGACATATTTGTTCAAATAAAGCTGCTTAATCAAACAAGTCTGTTAAAAATGCGATTGGCTTTCTTTTCCTCTCCTTAATCTTACATCTATTTGCAGTAAGATTGTTTTCCTTGGAGCAAAAATAAAATGTCTGCCTTGCTCCTCTGTGTTTGCAGACTGGAGGCAATAACACTAATGTAAAGCTTCTAAACTAAAAGCATGTGTCTCAACACTCGGTTTGAAAATTAGACTCTGCTCTTGATAAATAATATATTAAGACAGAGAGCAAAATGGAATATACATACATTATATTGGCAGACAGTTTTATTTCGGCAAAATGAATAGCATTAACTGCTAGAAATACCTTACTGATATTTGAGAGGGAAAAGAAATACCCAGAAGCAAACTTCGACAAGCTGTAACACTCACTTGCCTTAAACTGCTTCATACTGACCTGCACTACAAGTTCAATTCTCTGAGTATTTTTTCATTTGCCGTTTTATATCACCGAAATGTCTAAAAGGGGCACAGTGAAACACGGTAGTCTCAAAGAGCTCTAGTAACGTTCACAGAGTCATGAAAGCTGACAGTTCATTTTTCACAGGGCCATAGATCTTTGGCTCTTATAAAGTAATGGGCTTTGGGGAGAGGTCTTATGAAAGCTAAGATAGTTAAGTGCTGTGTGCCAGGGATGACACAGGGAGTGGAGGTCCTGCTCTGCTCTAACACAGACACCCTTAATCCCAGTTATGAGACGAATGGAGAGAAAGAGAAGGATTGTGGACTGTGTAATATAAAATCGTAATAAAGATTAATCTGTTGCTGGTTGACGACTAGATGGTCTCTAAACTTGCTTGAAATTAGGCTGAATTCACTCAAAAGCAAATCTTGTGTTCCTACTGAGAGGGTATATATTGGTGTGTTGGGGTTAGAGGAGCATTATTGCACATGAATTCTGTTTGGGAAACTGTACAGTGTGAAAGCATATTAATGCAGTGTTGCTTTCAGGCTCAATTGTACTAAAAACAGCTGAGGATAGAAAAGAGGTGTAGTGTGTCTTACTTCTGTAGTCATGCCAACATAAAAATGGTCTAAGGCTATAAAAAGTGGTGGCACACTTACCAGAGGGGTCAGTTCTCTTCATGCTGGAGCTGCTTCCACCACCTCCTCCATTAGAGCTGCTGGACAGGCCTCCGTTGAATGCTGCTAGGCTCTCAGAACTGTATGCCCGCAGGACTGATAGCATGTTCATCTGGTGCTCCAGGTGAGCCTGCTCAGGCTTCAGCAGGCCTGGGGGACCGTTGGCTGGAGAAATGAGACTCAGACCCGGCTGCTGCTGCTGCCACTGCTTCTCTAGGGTGGGTGGCTGGGATGGAGATGGACCATGTCCCTGGGCACCTAGCGGTATCTTTGCTCTCTGAGCATCCTTCCTAGACAAGGGGGAGTCAGGATGCATTTTAATGGTCCCATGGTCTTCATCTTCCATGTCTCTCACCTCCATATCTTCTTCCTCTTCTGCTTCTGGCTCTTCATCATCAGAGCGCACATGGTGCTCCGCAGAAGCAGGATTGGACGACTGTTCTTCATGACCTATTTCATCATCTTCTGACTGACCGTCCCGCTCCTCACATGCTTCCATTTCAACACAGGATGCCTTGTCAGAGAGCTCATCCTGACCACCTACTTGACTGGCCAGATTTTCTTGCTGGTCCAAGAAGCCAGCAGGACCCCTGGAGGAGCCATCATACATGGGGCTAAAGGTCTTGTAAAAGTCATTTGAGAATGGTCCCACAGAGGCTCCATGTGGGTTCGGCTCCAGGTGGTTGGACCAACCAACCTGGTTCTTCAAGTCTCCAGATTCTGCCTCTTTAAGGCCCTCATGCAGATGAAGAAGGCCTGGAGGATGTGTCAGACCAGAGCTGCCAGTATGGGAAGATTCGCCCAATAGGTGTTCTTTAATTTCTTTGCCTTGGCCTGATTTGGTTTTACCCATGTGGTTGGCTTGCAGGTGAAGAGCCATCAACTCCACAGAGGCAGTGGTAAAGGAACAGAACAGACATCCATGCCAAGCTACATTGTCCTGGATGGTGATAGATGCCCCAGGTATGGTTCCTGCATCAGGCCTGACTGACAGATCCAGAGGTTCATACTGGGAACGGATGCCCTCAGTTGGCTTGGTCTCAGGAGGGTTCTCTTCCTGGATGGCATCACTGCCCCTCTTGTTCTTGTGCTCTGTGCCTTCCAGGCCAAAGTGCTGACCATGTAGCTGGTTCTCTCGTATTTCCTTATCCTTCTTCATGGAATTCGGGACAAAACTATCCATGAAGGCCTGGAGAGAGCCCTGAAAGTTAACCCCATTCCCCATCATACTCTGGTAAGCTCGTCCCAGGTCTGAAAAACTGGCTGGGCTTTCCCCACCAGTGATTGGACCTTCAGGGGTCTTCATGCTGTCAGAGCTAGGCTCTGGCCCTAGTCCATGGCGGTCTCTCTCTCTCTCACGATCTCTGTCTCTGGGAGAGAGCATAGCAGGAGTGGCCCACTGTGTAAGCATCTGGCCTCCTCTAAAATCAAGGCTGGAGGGCATCATCCCTTTGAAGACCCCACGCAGAACATCAGGCCGTGCAAAGATGCCACTGCCACTGTTGGTCTTGCTGTGGTCATCTTTGTGATCCGAGGATGGGGGGTGGTTGGCAGAGGAGGCATTGCCATTCTGACGCTCACGATGGTGACGCTCAAGGTGGTACTTTAGGGAAGCAGACTGAGTGCCAGCATAGTCACAATGAGGGCATCTATAGGGCTTCTCACCTAGAAACAATGAGATGGGTCAGAGATCAATTATGAGTACCAGAGAGTGAAATCTGAAGGAAATATAATTGTTGCGAAGACCAAAAAGAGAATGCGGTCAGTGTCTAATAAATTTTCCATTCACCACTCAGTAGCCACCGGCTTTTTTTAATACAGGTCAATTCAGCTATACTGAGTGAGCTATCATTCATGTCAGCATCACAAAAAAACATTTCACCATATGGTGCCTTCAGTCCACTACAGAGATCATATTTTCAACTGACAACACAACTGTCTGGATATTATCTCTGTTCACAGAGGAGAGTACAAGTGAGTGGGGCCTGCTTGTGGCTATTCTCTTTTGTTTCCTACATCTCACTTGGCCTTGTTCATTGTCAGACCTCAACCTTTGTGGTGAGGTGGTGATTCCTTGTACATTTTCTCACATTTTGGAATGTATCATACAGAT
>JAOUQY010000038.1:7547195-7557195 GCA_028566355.1 Doras micropoeus | reverse complement strand
AAATAGTTGTGGAGCTTTTGGGAAAAAATGGCATTCAGTTGATGTAGATGTGATACCAAGTAAAAAAGAAAGATAGACAATGTGTTTCGGTGTTCATTTTTTTTGTTCTGTTTGGATTTTGACACATTTTAAAGGTATAGCTGGTATATCTGCAATTCTGGAAGCACTTACCCATGTCTTCAAAACGCATACCTTGCCTGAATACTAGTCAAAAATAGGAAGCTTGAAACTTTATAAAGCCAGATGATTAACAGGTAATGAGAGACACTACCTTGACTTGATTCGCTGGCTCTTGGTGGTTTTACAAATATTTGACAGCTGCTAGCAAGGGTGGAGACATTTGTGAGACATGAATGTTAAGTGAAAGTACAGATACTGTGTCACAATGTTAGTTAAAAGTGAAAGTGTATGGCCAAAATGTACTCAAGGGAAAGTCAAAAATGTTACTTTTAAATGTACTTGACTGATGAGGAAACTGATGATATTAGGGAGAATATGGTTAATGTTTGTGCATTGATAAATTCAATTGGGTTGCTTTAAACTGAAATGAAAATAAAATGAAAATAAAATGTGTTATACAGATTTACAGCGTGCAGTCATTAGCTGCACGAGGGAAGAAGAGACCTTCAAGATGTGCAGTGAGTACTTTGAAGGTCTAAATTAAAATGTAAAAGTATGTTCCTTTGAAATGCAATTAAGCAAGAGTCTTCAGTTTCAGTAACACTCGAGTAAAGTATACAGTACATACCTCCAAATCAAGTACAATTACAAGTCCAAGTATTTTCTACCTGTGACTACTAGAGTATATGAACCTGGCCCACAGAACTGTTCTTCTGTGGATAGCAAACTAACCTCACATTTAAGTGTTATAAAGTGTTATATTGTGTTATAAAGTATTTGAAAAAAAATGGCAGTGCTGTTCTTTCTCTTTTCTTACCCGTATGTATTCTCAGGTGGACTTTCAGGTGATGTGAGGTGCGGAAGGACTTGCCACAGTAGGGGCAATCTTTCATGGCAGATCCCACACTCCTCTCTCGGTGCTGGGTAGCAGGAGGAGGAACTGCTCCTGGTGCCTTCACCATCTCATCCCCAACATCTGAGAGCAACAGAGTGAGAAAAAGAGAGCAAAACACCGAGAGAGATGTAATTCAGTGAGTATTCAGTTTCACTTCAAACCAGCCACATGCCACTCTGCTTTTCTTCCACTTGTTCATTTTTTCCCGTCTTTCGTTCTCCTTTCAGGCTTTTTGCCGCACAAATCTGCTAACACCACACAAAGTCAAACACATCAATGGGTTCACGCGCGCCACTCTTTTTTTCCCCCTGCCGCACTCTCCTCGGTCTGACAGAACGCTGACAGTTCAGAAGCTTTTCAGGTTGCTTTAGAGACGTCGCCCTGACGCCTTCCCCACGTACACACTCCAATTCTTCCATTTTATCCCTCCTATCATCATCTTTACTGGGTAGCATATGGCGGATTGTGTCAAAACGAACAATACAGGAAAGGAAACAGCTATGTCAGCAGTTGGTCTGTGCCTTCGTGTTGCGCCCTGGTTTTGACAGGTGACGTCGGCGGCGTGGCTGATAGGAGAGGGTGATAACGAAGACCTCGCTCTGATTGAGCTGCTGTCACTACAATACTCTAAACGTGTCAAGACCAACAAGCCCCAGTTCAGAGATAATTAACCGTGCTATTACAGGAGATGTTGGAATGGTAGATTATGCTGAGGTATTAGCACAGATATTTGCACATACACAGGGAATTATTATGCTGAATTAGATCACAAGTTTGTGCTGTTCATGTGACATCTGAATCCAGGTTTTGTAGCTGACCGGCCATACAGAAGTACAAATCAGTACATTTGGCTTCTGCTGCAGTTTTCATATTGTAACTTGAACTATAAAAGTACTAATGGAAGTGAAGTAAAGTTTAAAAGGCCAGTTTTCCTCAGTTACACGGCGCTACCTGATATGATATGTATGTGAGGAAACGAACGGTCTAAATGGAGCAACCCACTTAGGCAACCATTCCACACAATCTTGTTTTTCCTATAATCTTTCCATTTCTTTATATTTTTTCCAGCCCTTTTTAAAAATTAAAGGAGATTTCAGAAGTTAAAAGAGAAAGAGTGAAGTCAGCATTCTCTTCCACTCTTGTGACTGATCACGTGCCTGTGATTTGCTTCCCTCGCTTTGCCTACACACATTACATTGTACTACGTGCCCCATTTTTTGACCCAAACATACACACAATGATACAAACACCTACTCTGACCTAGTTCGAATTTGTATTCTGATAAATTAGCTTTAGTGACAAGTGTGTGAGCCTTTTTTTGTGGGGGGATCAATTCACACAAATATATAAAAAAAAAACATACAACAGAGTTGTAGCGGATTCTAAAAACTTTCCTGTACTCATTTAAATGGGCTTAAAAGAAACAGCAAAACACACACACACACACACACACACACACACACACACATCCAGGCAGCCAAACAGTGGTGTCTTTAATCAGCTGACTGCTTCCCAGCTTTTAATGTGGCCGTTCCAATTACTGTAAAATTCATCCTGCGCCGTATAACCACAAATATTGACAGTTTATTGCACAACACATTTATGACATTTGAAGGTCACCCCATATATTACGCTCCATCCTTCTGCCCAGGGTGTCTGGAACACAGAGCTTCCCGATAACCCCCCACCTATAACTATTTTCTCTGTATTGATTTTCCATTTCACATCCTCTTTTTATGCAAAGGGGGGGAAAATCGGTAAGACGCGCACAATATTAAAATGATTGTCACAAGCCAAGCATAGGCTTCATATTTTAAATTGCTAATGTGTACAAACAATAAGTCTCAAGGGTGGGTTTTGTAGATGCTCGACCACAAGAATCTTGTTTTGCACTGCGCTTTCATGATGCTTACTGTCAATGTAATCAATTGTACTTAGGGCAAATATAAATGAATAAAAGATTTATAATGTATGATTAACTTGCTCTTGTGAAATTAAATTAGAATCAAACAGAATCGAATGGTTATTATATATGCTGCTAACATTGGTGAAGTTGATAAGTAACTGTTCAGCCGTATAGAAATGGAATTATTCATTTCAAATTAGATATCTGGACAGTGCTGAGGTGTGAAGTGTGTATTATGCTCTGCACTGGGCCTCCACTAATGCACTACAGCAAAGTGAAACAAAGAGCTGGGATCAGACCAAGGGCCAGTGGCATGAGCCATCTGGGAGGAGGAGGAGTATCAGTCACTCACCCTGCTGTCTGTCTCATGTCTCTCTCTCTCACACACACACACACACACACACACACACACACATACACACACACTCAAGCTACTCATCAGCTACCACCAGGGTGTGTATGTGTTTACTGTAAGAGAGGATATGTATGTGGATTTGCAACAGTGTGTGTGTGTGTGTGTGTGTGTGTGTGTGTGTGTGTGTGTGTGTGTGTGTGTTTGAATGCGTGCGTGCATCCTCTGGAGTCCCTCCAGATGGACCACACCCCGTTCCCATTAATGAAAAGAAAGACAACAAAAACAAAAGGCCCCCTCTCTCTTAATGGTACTTTCCCAATCACACTCGCCACACCGAATCAGGTTGTCATGTGGTTTTGATTGCTCTCATATCACTTTCCGGAAATAAAAAAAAGAAAAAGAAAAAAAAAAAGAAAGGCAATCATGAAAACACAAGATGTCTCTCATCTCCATTACAATAATGTATCACGTGTCTCAGTCAAAACCATTGACCTCTCTCTTACAGCAGCCTGTGCAAGGCAGTAGGAGAAAATGCTACAGAAAAAAAAATAAAGACAGAGACAGATAGAAAGAGAGAGAGATAGAGAGACAGAGAGAGGTAAATGTGATGACATCATTTGAAAGGCATTAGGCTTTTAAAAATGTACCCGGGGGGAGTTGATTTCCTTACGCCGGAGCAACACAACACCATCCGGCTGATGCGCGCACTACACGCTCTTTTTTGATTTGGATCGGTGCCATCTTTGTGAACGGGCTGGTTCAGGCGAGTTAATCAATTTGAGGTTTAGTTACACTGCTGAGGCTAGCATTCTAGCGGCTGCTTCAAAAGTAATCGGAACTCGCAGAATTTATTAACCAAACACCAATTATCATTAAACACCACTGCATTATCACTTACTTTTACTACCTGACAAGGACTACTTAATGAAATTTTAGAGTAAAGTTATTTAGCTCGCTGATTTATGGTGGCCGAAGTTCCTAATGCAGTCTCACGGCATGGATCCCAGCTTAGGCAGATTTTATTTTTTTAGGTGTATGCCAGCAAATGCTTCATTGCTATCACAACAACGAAGTCTTTTGCCCAGAAAAAGCACTGCAATCGCACTGCCAGCAGTGGCCGTGAAAGGAGCAAACCAAACCCTGACCGGAGTGTCAGTGAGGAAATAAATTCATAAAACATAATGAGAATTTAAATAAAAAACACACACACACAGCCTAAATTCAAAAAAGTGTTTATCCCTGCTCTGTTTGTGAGATGAAACAGCCACAAAATGTGTTACATATAAGGCATGTGGGTAAACAGGGGCACCAGATGTTCTTTGATGTTAATAATGGCATTTATTATTAATATTAATTAGACTGCATTCAGCAATACATTTGGGCCATTTCCAAGTCAATTAAGCAAAATGGCATTCGGGAGATGTTGAAACGACATTTTAAGGCAGGTGTTCAGCGGTCCCCTAATAAAACATTTTCGCAGCGACTGAAAAACAACCCATTTTCAGCAGATTTTCTTTTCTTTGTCTGCAGGAGAGTCATGTTTTCTGGCTCCAAGCGCAAGCATATTTTAAAAAATGCTTCATTTTAGTCATGAACAGTTTTGCCCTGAAAAAACAGACATGTTTTTATGTTCTAGGTATTGCCATTAAACACAGATTCACAAGATGTAATGATTCTTAAAAAAAAAAAAAAAAGCCACAGACCTGATGGGCAGAAACTATGAAGAATATCAAATAAGGATGTTTGTTTGTGTTCACTGCAGATTAAATCTAGTGGGTATGTGCAACATCATTTAGACAGCTTAATTCTAGGGTATAATATAACACTCATGGCAAAATCAGCATGATCCGGGCACCAAATGCCACACTCATGGACCGTACACTGCTCTATGGCACATCAGCCTAAAAAACTAATTGCTCAACACATGGTAGTAGAGTCACAGCAGGGAAAAGCTCAGCTGTCTATATAATTCTTATCCTATGTCTAAATATAAACATAGACATTAACACACAAATAGACAGTCAGACAGAGAGTTTTAATGCTCTACAACGTATAATATGACTTTAAAGAAGGGCTTTGCTGCGCATGCTACTTGCAGCTAGCACCGATTTGGCAGGAAGGCCATTTTTTTTTTAAAGCTCGGTGAGGCTCAACCATACAATGGTACATTAACAATCTGTGCATTCATTTATCAGCCGATGCGTTTTTTTGGACTGTGCGTTTATGGCGCAGTGCACTTTTCATCGCTGAAAATTAATGAACATGCCTCCCCTCGCAACAAACATGCACCTGTGCCGCCGCGATGCTAATCACAAACATTTATATTTATTAGCGACGGGCTGAGCGAAAGTGGGATTATAAAAGGAGGAGGAAAGACTGTCCTTTTTCTGCTCGCTGAACAGAACGGCACATTTCTCTTTTTTAGAGCACATTTGTTCTGCCTGCTAGTGGAGGGGGTCAGGTGAAATTAAGCTTCAAGCATTCTGCCTTCGATTGCAAGGAATTAGAAATCATTCATGCCTTTACAAGCTTGACTGAATTCACTCTATCAATAACACCGCTTTCCATGCAGACTAATAGGACACATAATACACAATGCTTCGATATGTATCGTTATCTCGTTCACGCTGCAGTCAGAAACGACTTGCTTACGCCTAAAACCTGACTTCGAAGTCTCAAGGTCTTCATAACACACCCTGTCCAAGCAGCAAGAGCCACACACCAGCACAACAACATGACATTGTCTCAGGAGGTCAGCGAGGTGAAAGTAGCAGAACCGTGCAAATGAGCCACATTGACAGCACTCCTGACCATGGAGGACCCCCCTCCTTCCCTCTCTATTTCTCTCTCTCACTCTCTCTCTATCTCTCTCTCTCTCTATATAGCTCTCTCTCCTGTGCACCCTCCCTCCCTCCGCTAGTGACAGAAGGTGCGCCTCTCCCTCTTTAAAGGCAAAGCCTCTGCCGAGCTGGGGGAACAGGAATGGTGCCATAACTTTCCGGCTGGCACGCACCCATCTTTGTTTTCTCCTCTTGAGTTGCTTTCAGGCTTCAAAGAGCAGCAAATTTAGGAAAAAAAGAAAGGGTGGAAAAAAAACCTAAAGTAATAAACAAGTCCTAGGGAAAAAAAAAAGTGAAAAGCAAGGTTGCTGAGAAGGCAGTGAGGTCTCACTAACTGTATTATTCTGCAGGGTGATCAAAGCGTAAAGCACAGATGGGAGGAACAGGAGACCACTGCTGGCCTGATGTAGGAACCCAGGGGGTTCTCAAGGATCAGGAACCATCCTAGGTATGATCGGGCATGGGTGGGCCCCAAGGGCGGGCATCTCATAAGGAGCTCTGCTTCACTAGGGCCTGGCTGCTCTTAGTGGTGGTAAATATTCATTGGGTGCTGACTGTTTTGGCAGGAAGGAAGTGTTTATCATTAGTGAAGCCTGAATAGATTCTGTCTGCATAGAGACTACATGATTTCTATGGATCAGTCGTGCAAATCGGCTTCCTGATTTAATTCTACTAAATTAGAAGCTACATTTCTTATGTACATATCCGTGGCCACAGCCATATTAATAAAAATTAAAATGACACAAATAGAACAGTGGACTCATCCGATGCTGTGCCTTTAAACCCTTTAAAGAGTCGACCAAAAAAAAAAACCCAACAATAAAAAAAATTCTCGCTTGACATTGATTTCCTATTCATACTGGCCAAATCAACAAGTACAACAGGCAATCATAAAGCTGACTTACAGATCCATGTCCAAAGCACAGCTACAGCACTCTTCTGAATGCATTTCCTTTGCTGTGAAGCCATTAGCTTTCAAAAAGCAGCATTCCTCTCCTTTCATTGCTTAAATGTGAATTAAAAGAATGCAGTGGTACTTGGAGAAAATGACCATAAGGGTTATGACCTGATGCATGACAGAATTATAAAACCAGACACTGAGACACTTATCTGATGAACACCTTAAAAAATGTAACAATTTCCAAGCCTTTAATATGTGGCCTTAAACAAAATCTCTTTTCTTACAGCAGATCTAGTATGTGTCTTTTTTTTCCCTTGAGCCATGGGGCCCATAAATTGTACAGCCAAGGACGTCCGCTGTTTTACTCATATATGTGCTTGTCCAGTGCCTCGGAAAATGAAATAAAATGATTTATCATGCCAAACACAGCGGTCTGAGGAGCTCAGAGTCAGGCTGGGATATAAGCCTGTCTTTATATTGCCTCTTTTCCTTATTCTCAATATTAGATATCATTTATTTAACCCACATTAATCTGAGTGAAGAGTCTAATGAAAGTATTGCGAAATGTAGACAAGGAGTAAAGTAGCTAAGAACAGCCTGGTAGGCGTTATTTCTGAAAAGGGTGATGATTGATAATAAAATGAAGCACACGGTGCGAAAGCTGATAACAGCTACATAATCACGCGTGTGAAAGCATGTGTGTGTTTGTGTATGTGTGAAATGCAGGTTCGTTCGAGAGTCGGTCAATTCTGCTACTGTAACAAAACGCGTCTACAGTCTATGTCACATTTACACATGATCACTCCTTCTCACTCAGAGCTAAAAAATAGATCAGTGTGATGATTTATTTGTGTTTTAGCTCAGCCCCCCAAACTCCATCACAACCTTTCTCTTTTCACCATTCCTCCTCCCACAGCTTCCATTCCTTCCAGTTTGCCGTGCGTCACCCCTAACACATGTCTGTGAGAGAGCCCGCTCCTATTTCCTCCACAGCCGGAATGTTAATTTGTTATGAAGGTCATTGACAGAGAGTAATAATCACCATTGGGGATCTAACAATTTGCCATTTCTGAACATTGCAGCGCAGATGACTCAACTATTAATAGACCACCCCCCCCACACCCTCACCCCCCCATCTTATTATGACTAAAAACTATTCCGATGATTCCACAGGCCAGAAAAGGCAGCCTTGTGTCTTTATTTCTCGTCGTCTGTTATATCTGAGTGGAGATATCTGACATTTGGAGCAAATTAATGTGAACCTAAGCCTGGTGAAAAGCATCGTATGACAGGATATTGAAAATTAAATCACATTTTTACATAGAGAAGGGGCTGACTTCTGCCCCATCGTCTCATTTTTTTTCTCTTTTCTCCTTCCCTTGCTCCCTCTCTCTCTCTCTCTCTCTCTCTCTCTCTCTGTAAAGGACTGTGTTTGTACAATACCACCAACATACTGACACTTAAGCACGACCCAAGATTCCATTATATGGATCCGATGCGGCGAAATGTTTACAACTAAACAATAACAGTTTATTTCAAAACTCATTTACCGCCGGCCTCGCTGTTGCCAACGCATTCAGACATATGTGTTGGAATTTGTCGGGTGAACAAAATAATTCTGGCCGTAGCTATTTTTATCAGACACTCAGCATTTGTTCATTTTAAATGATCAGCATTTATGGAATGGAGCGCGCAAGTCGAATCCTTTATCTACACAGCCTCAACATCTCAAGACTAATTACAAATTAATCTGAATCTGTATATCTGCACTAAGAGGGCAATAACTCAGCACGCTAAGATCTATCTCTTATATATTTATAAATATCCTCACACGGCGGCATTGGAAGGGATGATCGTGACATAATTGCCTCCCGTCTATACCCATGGAGGGACATCAAGGCCAGAGATTGTGAATATTAATAACTGATCATTAGCTTGATAAGTGTGTGTGAGCTCACGTTTTGGCTGTTTCCATTACGGCTGATCCTGAGGGCCGAGGTGCAGCAATCAAAGGTCACATGTACCATAACAAACTCTCTTTCTCTTTGGATGAACCCGAAACTATGGAGTTTCAAAAGTTATTGGATCATTCGATAACTCACTTTATCTAAGAGCAATTAAAAATACTTCTGAACATGGAGGTATTTCCAAATTTCTCATCATGGACATAATTTTTAATGAAGAATATTAATCTAGCAGTACTCAATCATAGTAGTAGAGCTGTTTAGTGGACTTCTCTATGAGACTGAAAAAGTGTAAAGATGTAGTAGATGCAAATTTAATTCACTACAACACAAGCACAAGATTATTTTCCCAGTCAGCTGATCATGCACCTGTAATACTCCATCACCCGTACATGTCTGCTCTCTCCGACCCCCCCCTCCCTGCTTTGCCCAGGGCCTGGCGTGCTCTTACACTGCGGTGAACCTCTGGGCACCTTGACTGCTGTTAACTGCTTGTGGCACGAGCGAAGGAAATGGGTCATTAAATGAAACGAGCCAGGGCCAACCTCCCAGACTCCCAGAGCTGTTTCCAATCAGATAGCTTCCTTTAGCAGGAGCCAAAGTCTCACACAGCATTAGCGTCATTAAAGGGCCCTACACGCTCTCTCTCTCTCTCTCTCTCTCTCTCTCTCGGCCGTTGCCCCTGCTAATGTAAGTTGCACTGTGAATCGCAATCATGGAGTTTTTGATGTGGAAAAGCATGGATATCTTTCATGAAGGTAAATACTTAAAAAAACATTGTCATCCATAGCAAAGAGGCAAAGTGATACTCACTTGACAGACCTTCATTTCTTTCTCTATCTTCTTTCATTGTCTCAGACTGTCTATCAGTCTTCTTTCCCTACCTCATCTTTCCACATACAAAGTCTTCCTGGAAGGTTTTTGTGTGTGTGTGTGTGTATGTGTGTGTGTGTGTGTGTGTGTGTGTGTGTATGTGTGTGTATGTGTGTGTGTGTATGTGTGTGTGTGTGTGTGTGTGT
>JAOUQY010000038.1:7533392-7545892 GCA_028566355.1 Doras micropoeus | reverse complement strand
AAAATATCGACATGTGTTTAAAACCCAACTCAGGATTTGTAGCGCTGAATAAAAGGTAGAAGGAACATTCAAAAGAGGGAAAGAAATGGAAAAAAAAGGATGTATAATGTGGTAATAGAATGACAGTGGAAGTGAGAGATAAGATCAATCGGGAAAGATCACAGCATTCGGTAATGATTTAAGCGCTCAGACCGCTCCCTCTAATAGTCCTTGATGGATAACTGTATGAAAAAGATACATAATTTTTGACTTGCCATTTACACAGCATTGCACCTGAAAGCCGGCTGGAATAATAGACAGTTTAAAATGTCAGGGAACTAACTAAGAAAGAGAGACGGATCGGCCAGCAGAATCTTAATTAGGAAAGCCAGCTAATGGTCCTGGCAGCTCAAGAGGGAGGAAAGAGAGAGTGAGACAGTGAAAGGGAAAAAAAGAGTGGTTAGAGAAAGGAAGTGCTCCTCTGAAATACACAACACTTCCCAGAAATACTTTGGACCAATTAGCTTAGGCCTCTTCTCCTCATTTGTAGTTCTTTTTCCTCCCTCTCTCTATTCTTTACCCATTTATATGTTTTTTTCCCCCAAAAGGCTGACCAGTCACATTGCAAATATATATCTAGTTGTGAACCCCATCAAGAATACGCTCTGTCTGGAAACGCATGTATAGGATTTACCTATCTATCCCAGAGCAGACCTGCGTGTTGAGCGCCAGCCAGAAGCGCATGATTGTGTTAATTAATCTGCCATTGTGAGCAGAGGGAACAGCTGCAGTGGCTCTCGTGGCTGCGTTGTCAAAGCAAAACAATGCTGTGTTAAGCTTCCCCCGCTGAATCTTCCCATTACAAAGCAGCTCCAATACAGGGGCTAAATTCATAAAACCCACAGATCAATTTTTACCAGCGCTAATGTCTGACCTTTAAAGGGAAAGGGGTTTATACATGCTTCATTCCCTGCTTGAAATATGGTCAGATATGTGACACCTAGAATTTAAGCCAACACCTTGGGCTCAGAAAACAGAGAGACTGAGGAAGAGACAAAGATGTGGGATGTGGGGCCAGAGAGAGAGAGAAAGAGAGAGAGAGAGAAGATGGGTGCAAAAGAGGTCTGATTTCTTAAACAGAGGCAAACAGAAGAGCACCAGGATTCACCAGCTGGGCGCTGGTATTTTAAAACAATATGTCTAACACGATTAGGAGGCAGCCATCGATCTCTGTTATGTGGATTTAATTTACGAAGGGAAGAAAGCGAGAGAGGACGGGGAGGGGTTTGCAAAAAAAAAAAAAAAACAAATACAAAAAATTCTGTGTTTCAGTTTCAGATGCATCCCTAAAAAGTGCAAAGGTGTAAACTGGAAAGGAGATTAAAGGAAAAATGCAAAGGCCAGACCAGATTTCAAAGTACAGAGTGTATTATACTGCTCGTTCATTTGCAAAGACATGAATTTAGAGAAATATTTAAAATAATTTTTATATGTGACATGATAGGATTGTCACTTGGGCAAGGTTGAACCAACACTAGGATTTGGATGGAAAGATCGTGTTGAGATTCTCTGGAAGAGCCATGGGGGGAAAAGGATGCCGCATTCTAGTGCACTGGTTTCCAGAGAGACAGCGATGCGTCTCGAGAAACTCATGCGGCTCCCTGGACCTCGACCCACTCACTGCAGTGGGAGACCGTCTGTTTAGGCGCAGCCCCTCCAAAAAGCCCACCAAGCGTGCCAAGCATTTAAAAGGGAATAAAAAAAAAACAACCTCCCTAAGGCTGACTCAAAGTGCTGCTCTCTGTTTAACCAACATCACCTCGAGTTGAGAATGAGGACACTGCATGGCAGGAAGGAGAACCTTTTCCAAAATGCACACTCAAATCTACGCCCACTGTAAGATGGTGGAAGCAAGCATGTTTAATACAGATTTAACTACAGGAGATGGTTGAAAATATGGAACTAAGAAGCTTTGCTTAATTTATCGAAAGTTGGAAAGAGTAGCCAATGAATACTCTACTGTGCTGCTGCTCATGTGTGTGTGTGTGTGTGTGTGTGTGTGTGTGCATGTGTGTGTGTGTCTGTGTGGCAGAGACAAGGATCTGAAGGAGGATTTTCTGAAAGCTTGCAGATGGAGAACGATGCCATGGTGTGAACACACGTCTCCAAAGTGTCGCTTGCTCGCCCATCTCACCTGTCCGCCAGGCAGCGTCACAGTGAGCCGTCAGATGCTCCACTTACCGCTACAGTAAGCATGAGATAAGAAAAATCTGACTGCTAGCGCACGTTTCCATCACCACACCAAACGTTTCAGTGTTTCAGAAGACGCCCAGTAACCTTTTGCCGATGAATCAATACCGTGTCTCGAGCTGGATTATCGTGACGAGACGTGGACTGTCCTATTTTACATCATTCACATATTCCCTATAACAGGTTTTCAGCTCAAGATCTGTCAAAGACATTTGGAATCAGGATATGTTGACTTAAGATCCGTGCCTACACCAACTTTTTTTTCGTGCCTAACCGCCTAACCATGCCGAGCCTTGTGGGGAGTAAAAATAAACTTTATCGAAATAGATCCTCATTGACATGGTGCCATGTTCAGGCTGTGAGCAGCTTGCGTCTCATAAACATAATTCAGAAACGTCCTCCAAACTTCTTTTTTCCTCCACTCATTAAAGTTCAAGTTGTTCCTTTTTCATCCCCACTTCTCCTGTGTTCTTCATGAAAAAAAAAATCACAGGTACCAGAACCATAAAGGTAAAATCCCAACTGATTCGTCTCTGAAGCAAGGGCTATAGCGAGGTCCGTAAGGAAACCAGCTTTGATGATCTTTCATGAATCCTCAACCCTGTGTCTAATGGGAAATACCTGTTCCTGGCAGGGGGAAGTGCTTCAGCAGCATGATTACACCTCACCTGCAGCCAGAGCCAGGAGAGAGGTGGCATTTAGGCACTCAGTCCCCAGCGAGGGGCTCACAGAGCTCAGTCGTGGTTTTAGCCACGTTGAGGGAGCGGGCTGAGCCGCAGCACTAAACCCCCACTAAACCTAATGCCTCCAGGGAAGAGAGCAAAAACTTCTTATAGGCCTGCTGCTAAAACACCCAAATCTCTACAATAATGGCCCTTGGGTACAATCAACAAAATGTCAGGGCCTTTAGAAAAAAGTTGCATCTGATTTTTTTTTCTGATTTTTTTTTCTTCACTTAATATCTTAAAGCACAACAGGCCTTAGGGAGAATAAATTAATAATTTAAACTGTATGCTTTATTAGGTTTAAAATGACCCATTTTTAAATTTGGAACAATACTAATTATGAGTTTCCAAATTTAAAATATGTCTGAATTTCTGGGTTTTTTTTTTTTACAACCTTTATTAAAATTTGTGTTTGTTCTATTCAAGGATTTCTCAAAAGCACTGCAGAGCAAATATGATTGTTAAATGGTAAAGCAAGCATGTTGAGCTCTCTTTCTCTTTTTCTTCTCTCTCTCTTTTTCTCACTCTTTTACACTCGCAAGTTTATCATGCTTTTCTGAACATCTCCGTTTTCATTTGACCAATGAAAATCTTATTGGCAGGTTTTGGTAAAAATGAATAGATTTAGTACTTGACATTTCTATATTTTACATCTTTTATGCAGATTGTTTCAATACTTGTAGTTGTGCACTCGGTGATTGAGATGAAGCTCTCATATATGGCACAACAAGATTCTAAATAGCATTGCTGTAAAACAGATAGATGCTCAGGGTCACTACCGGAGTAACACGAAGAGAATTACGTTCATTTCAAATGGATATAAAATCCTCGAGAATAAGAGATGGTTGGAAAAACATAGTTATTATTAATTCAGTGTTGCAACCTTCTTTCCTCACACGGCAAACCTCTACGACTTGCTCCCGTATGAGACACGTGTGACATTTAAAGAGCTAGGGAGAAGTTAACCTCATCACCTCAGTTCCTGTATCGCTGTTTCTGGTTTACTGCTCATCGCATCAAAAAAAAAAGGAAAAGGATGTTCCCTGATCAGAGTAAATAAGGATTAAGAGCCGTTGTTAAAGCTTAATGGCGGCTGTTTAATCCAGCTTTCTATACGAGAAGGTCTGAAATAATCATACTTCTTTATTAGTGATAAGTAACTGTTTTCCTGTGTATTTGAATAAATAAGGAAAAAAAAACGAGGAACCATGATGTGGGGCACAGTTCATACAGTGTGCTTAAATAATTACAAAAGTGTGAGCTTAATGATGCCCACACATTCAGTTAGGGTATGTAAAGAGGAAGCCAGAGCACAGCTGTAAGATTTTGCACTGTTCTTTAGTTGCTCTGCTGTGAATTAAGTCTGCTTGCTATTTTGTAAACACACGCGCTAACAGCTCTTTTCACATGAAAGTTAAAGTCAAATAACATATGCTATTAACAACAACAATAGGTGTTAACCGACTAAATTGCAATTGCGCTAGATCTTATACAAACAAACACCAAGCTTTGTTACCAAGACAACTGAAACAATGCGATTCCCGTGGCGCTCTCGGCGCTGCCACTTCTTGCTGCCGATGTGTGAAGAACTGTAATAGGCGTAGTGTGAGGTTTAAAGCAAAAAATTCATTCCTGCTACAGTAATGCCGGCTGATTAAAAAAAAAAAAAAAAAAATCAAAATGTTTTACTATGAACTGGGAACGAGTGAACTTTCAGCTCACTAGTATTTTTTTCCTTTATTTCTCTTGCTCTCTTTCTTGTTGCATTCCAGTGTAGCAAAATGAATTCAACTCCAAACCTAATTAATCCACAAAGGTTTCATGTCTTAATCCCCAAAGTCAAGGGGGTTATTGTCCTCACAAATGAGGTCAGTGTTTCTCCCAGTGGAAATATGGGAACAGCAGTGCAACTGAGAGAGAGAGAGAGAGAGAGAGAGAGAGAGAGAAAGAGAGACAGACAGAGAGAGATACACAGAGATTCCTTTTTCTCTTGAACACAGTGGGACTTCTGGATAGGTAGAAACAGGGCAAGCAAACAGGGCGAAAGGTGAAGAACTGGCTCACAGCAGCTCCACTGTTTTCGCTCTGGATTGAGAAACAAGGATCTGGACCACAAACTAGGATGAGAACATGAACAGCGAGAATTCCTTGAAGGATGCGTGTTACCACCAGACCTTCGTAACCTCCCCTGTCAGATTCCTTGTTTCCACGGTAATCGTCACTAGGGCAGATTTGTACAACTTGGACACTAAGAACTCTGGTGTGACACATTGATGACAGTGATAGATTTGTCATCTTTCTAACACAACACACTCAAGCCCACTCTGTAGCAGCACTGCTGCATGTGTAGCCTTGCCAATGGATGAGAGATGAGCTATATGACCCTTGGAGGCTTCACCAAAGCCTGAGGGAACGATCTAGGAAATAACCAAGAATCGGTGACCTCCTACAAGGCGAGGCCAGCCAATGAGATTTCAAACTCCAAATGGCAGGCAACAGGCGTATGAAGGGTGAGCGTGGCGAAGCCGACTCAACAGCTTGGAGAAATCTGCCATCTATCGCTATGTACAGTAGCATAAACCCGGGGTAAAAGGAAAAAAAGACAGAACATACTGTAAAGGCAGCAATTCAAATTGGCAAAAAAGTGAGACCACCACAAACAGAACAAAGAGCTTCTCTTCTACCCACACTAAGTGGAGGCTCCGTATGAACCCAACATACCACACAGTCTCATTAGCAAGAGCGCTGCTGTTTATGATTACCCATAATTACCAGCACTCGAATGAGACCTAAGAAGAGGGAAAAAAGAACATAAGAGGAAGGAGAGGAAAGAAAAAGAAAAAAAGAAAAAAAAAGAGACAGGGAAAGAGAGACTGAAAATTTACACAACTGTAATCTATCATGTGTATTTTTTATTTATTCTTTATTGTTCTCAAGTTCTTGCAAGATGTAGACATGGAAAGGGTTAACATCATCATGACTACCTTTACTTTAGTTTAAACTAACAGAGAAAATTAAAATCCGGAAATGGAAATTTTAATACACATAGTACGAATAAGCTGTCAAAGTCGGTGCTTGTTGATTTTTATCAGACAGGTTATTACATTTTGAAAATGTGACAATTCAGAAGCCCTCGATCATTCCATGTCTTAGCCTCGGGGTGCCGTTGCGCCATGATGGAATGTGAAACGGGGAGACAAAGTGCATATACTTGCAGTCTCTTAGAGAGTGAGCGACAGTCATGCATAGTCATGTTCAGCATTTCTGCACGGATTTCCAATACCCTGCCAACTAAATGAGGCTATATTATTACTAAACAGACCTGGGTAAAACACTCTATGCTTTAAAGAATTAGTTTCCTAGGATGTTAAAAGATGTGTCATTATAAAATATGAGTATTAAAGTACCAAGTCTCAGGTTTTGCCTCAGGCTCTACTAAACTAAAGCATTTTGACTGCCACAGGACATAACAAGACAATGAATTCTTATTTAAATGAAGTCTGCGATCACAGACAGGTCACAGAACTGCTTCCTGGGAGAGGGAGAGGGAGAGAGAGAGAGAGAGAGAGAGAGAGAGAGAGAGAGAATCAGAGAATGAGAGAGAGAGATCTTATTCTTCTTTCAAATCACAGAGGATGTACAGAGGAGAAAAAAGATTTAAAGGAGAAAAAAACACAATTGTTTATTGATTTTATAATAGGCTTAGTGCCAGAGAAATAAAGAGGAGGTCAACAAGCAAGCCCCAGCATGAAACAATGGCGTGACAAACATGAGCTTACATGCAGGTAACAAGGCCGAGTGTCAGAATGCTGAGATCACACGAGCCTTGTTTCCACTATAAACCACAAAATGGCACAAGACTAGTCATTGCTGTTTCATCGATACAGCTCTGTAATCATTTAATAACTTCTGTTTGAATCAAGCCAGCTTACCAGACAGAAAACTACACCATATACACCAATCAGCCATAACATTAAAACCACCTCCTTTAATTTACACTCTTTGTGCATTTTATCAGCTCCACTGACCATACAGTTTTACAGATAGAGATTGTAGGCCATCTGTTTCTCTGCAGACATTGTTAGCCCCCTTTTAACCTGTTCTTCAGTGGTCAGGACCCCCACAGAAAAGATATTATTTGGGTGGTGGATGACTGTCAGCACTGCAGTGTTAGTGTGTCAGAGATAGTAACTCATCTGTTGCTGCACAGTGTGTTAGTCATCCTCTAGTCCTTCATCAGGGGTCACAGGATGCTACTCACAGGACACTGTTGGCTGGATATTTTTGGCCAGTGGACTATTCTCAGGCCAGCAGTGACACTGAGGGATTTAAAAACTTCAGCAGCACTGCAGTGTCTGATCCAATCGTACCAGCACAACACACACTAACACACCACCACCACATCAGGGTCACTGCAGTGCTGACAATCATCTACCACCCAATTTATACCTGCTCTGTGGTGGTCCTGTGAGGGTCCTGATCACTGAAGAATAGGGTAAAAGGGGGCTAACAAAGTCTGCAGAAAAACAGATGGACTAGAGTCTCTATCTGTAAAACTACTAAGTGCACCTGTGTGGTCAGTGGAGCTGATAAAATGAACAAAGACTGTAGATGCAAGGAAGTGGCTTTAATGGTATGGCTGATCGGTCTAAATAGTTGTTGTTGTTATCATTATTATTGTTGTTTTTGTTTTATAGTAATATAATATATAAAATGTAATTGATTATTATACATATAATAATAATAATAATAATAATAATACTGCCACCAAGGACATTATGGTTTTGATGCTGTTTTTTGTTGGTTTGACTTTCAGCAGGATGATTGTCATGCATCTTGGTAGAAGGGTATAGCATGGACAAAGAAAGAACCTGTTCAAATTTTGAGGAGATCGGAGTGTCAGTGTAACATTGATTTTGTTAGTTTGGGCAAAAATTAACTGGATTTGTTGCAAATGCATTCAAATAGTAAAAATGACTTGAAGGTCTGGACTCCCAGAGTGCACCTCTAGTTATTATTATTGTTGTTTTATAATTTATTTTGCTATTAAATATAAGGGAGTAAAAACTACTCAATTGGTCAGTATGTCATCACATCTAACTTTCCATACCAGCATGAGCAGAATCAAAACTTCAGATTTATTCATGATAGATCCACATTGCTATCAGCTACAATTCAAATTAAGTAGAACATATTCAAATGATCTCCCATCCCTTCAATTAATGACTCAATTTCACCATCAGTCATCTTTGATTTGATCAAGAAAATGAGTGAAAAATATCAGGTGAACGACCTCTCTCTCTTTCTCTCTCTCGCTCTCTCTCTCTCTCTCTCTCTCTCTCTCTCTCTCTCTCAGCAAACCACCCTAAGGATCTAAAGCCTGGGTGTAGATGGAGAGGCAGTGATGCTGAGGATTTCTGTGAGAGACGAAGAGAGAGTAAGGATCAGTGTGTATGTGTATGGCCTGATATATGGATGATAACACTAATTAGCTCATTTTGTTTGGGGCACAACACTCATTAAAAACCCAGTGGGGCCATTAACGCTACCGTCCCTCCAAAACACTGCAACCGCCATATTAATCTCCCAAGATCCTACTTCTAATGGCTACTGCTTCAGGTTGGGTTGAGAAAAAAAGATTTGTGGGTTCAGAATTTATCTGTTTCTGAGTCATTTTACATAGAATAGGGAGGTATACACTCATTTCTTTCTCTCTCTCCAATTACCCAGTATACCTCCTGCTCAGGGCCATGCTCACTGATGGTGTATGAAAAAAGGAGGATTCACACACGCTGGGTTTGACAGTGTTTTCAGCATTACGTGGTAATGTACCCATAATACCACTGCTTCACCGAGGCTTGCGATGCCATAAGGCAGCACTTACAGTCAGGCAGTAGAGAATGATAGCACAGGCCTGGTAGGATTAACTCGGGAAAAATAGCATCCTGTTAATAGACGAAACATGGAAGCCTCACTCTCAAGGGCTGGGTATATCAAATCTTCAATGTGTCTGCTTTTCTCGCCATATTTTAAGCATTGCAACCTGTTCTGGGATTTACATTCAGCTGTGGTTAGGAAATGGATGTGGTACCTAGGACTACATGGCAGGTATCCATGGAATCACAGAGGCTCCTTAAAATCACAGAGCCGCTACGTCCCCCAAACCGAAATACACTCGCCCATTTTAAGCAGCTTGAGAACATGGCAAAATAGCATGTAATCTGAATCCAGCTGGGCTCCCAGTCTTCCACATCCCAGCTTTGGATGGAGGAGGGTGAAAAGGCTAATATTCTCCATCTCTGAGCTGGATATTAACAGTGTTGATGAGATATATGAGTTTGCCATTTGCCCATGGAGCAGTGATGCTCCGGCAGAACTCGGTACCATATGGCTGGTGAGAGATTTCCTCCCTCTCTTCCTCCTATCTGAGCCTGACAGCTGGATGCCTGCTAACAGGGGACGAGGAGCTTGGCAGCTGTGAGCTGAGAGCCTAGCTTTGATGCAACGCAAACTTTCTACAGGTAGGTGAGGGGAGGGTGAGACGTATAGCCGGCGAACAGGGAAAGGTGTGAGTGGGAAGAGGAACAGGGAGGGAATGGGGAGGAGAGAAAATGCTTCTGGGAGCACATTAAAACGTACAGCTGGTGAGTACAAAAGTGAGGGGGCTTTTTTTCTTCTTCGTTTTTTTTTCTTTGAGTCAAAAGAACCTTTCATCATCTAAAAAAAACAGCTTCCTTTTGGATACAATGATGCAAGTACGATGATGTTTTGTAGCGTGTGAATAAAACTGTGCATCTCACTTTTTCTGTTGTTTTAATCAATGTAGAAAAGAGGCAGCAGCTGGTAGAACATGGCTTTTCACACGGCAATAGAGTCATAGAAGGAAAGGGAAAACTTAGTTTAAAGGTAGAAAAAAAACTGCCTTTTAAGGTTTAAGTGGCCTTGTGCATAGGGAGTAAATAACTCATCTGCTGATGAGCTCCATGGCTTTCCATTGGGGCAGCTTATCAGCCCTCCTCTGTGTGAGAGGAGGAGGAGAAGCCCAGAGACACTGCAGTGTCCTACACTCCAGATCAAATAATTCACCTCTTATTAATCAAAAACCAGCCACTCAAAAGCGCAGGAGGTAGTAATGTTCACATGGCCACTTTCTATCACTGTCAGCAACAATAAACAACGCCGCTGTACGCCTGAGTTGCTGAAAAGGGCAAGAGATCCTTATTGGAGCGTTACACAAACCAAAATGTCTGCCTTGGAAATGATAAATGCCAAAAGTACACATAATGAGTAAAGCAACTTTCTAACTGACTGGTAAAGATCAAGGAGGGTGAAGGAGATAGAAGTGAGGGAGCTAAAGGTTACATAATGGGGAGCATGTCTTTTCTGTAACATTCGTTTTCTTCCACACATTCCACACACACACAGCAGTGATGTAACCAAATATGGAGACATTATTTAGAATGAAAAGAAAATGTTCTAAAGGGATAAAAATGCAGGCCTGAATATGAAGCATAGTGTATGTTTGTTTGTTTGTTTGTTATTTGCTTGCCAGAGAGCTTCACAGGACTAGAGGTATGGAACTGGAATCCCACAAAAAATTGCCTTAGGAATTTTTTACTTTCATGTGAATGCAGGCAAGGAGATATGAAACTTGTGGAATGTTCTTCTTGGGTAAAAGATTAAATTATTGTGAGAAATGAAAAATATTTTCAGAGAAGAAGAACACCAGAGATGTGTTCTGCAGATATCTTTACTTGAAACCAATTATGAACTTGAGTGATGTAGCTGAGGATGATGAACTGTCAGAGCCCGAACACACAGACCATAGCCAGTTATGTCATTTCTACCTCTGGAGGTATTTTCTAGTGTTTCAAGGGGCATAGTTAGACCATGCCAACATCATGCTTAAATCTAAATGCAAAATCTAATTCCTGGAACAGGCTTTGGGCTACAAGCCATCCCTTAACTTGCTCCTCTTTCTCATGGGTCAGTCATGAAGTGACATCCTAGCACATTTGGCCAAGGAGGTAAGCAGAGTGTAGAAGATCCCTTCCTGTATAATTTCCACTGCTACAACTCATACATGAACAATGACGGAGACTGATATGTCTTAAAAAGCAAAAGTAAAAGCAGATTAGTAACGCTTTCTACCTTCTGACATAATTACACTCGTATGTCTACTTCTTTGCTGCCATAAACACAAGCTTCACTCTCTGACTGGCTGTCAATCAGCTTTCTTGCTTCAGCATGTATCATGTTTTGTGATTAAAACTGAATATATTTTCACCCGTCCACCATGTGTTCATCTATCTCTTTGTGTCTGTGCTGAGTTTGCCCTGTCTTACCCCCGTCTGCCAGAGGAGGGATCTGCAGGGGGAAGCATTTGCCCAAGCAGAGCACTATGGCTTCCTAGTTCTTTATTTCCCCAAGTCACATTACCATCCAAAGTTTTCGCCTTCATAATCTAAATGTTCGGCTCCAAGAACCGTATGAATGATTTTTTAATTCTCTCCCAGCACTCTGTTTCTCAGTGCTTTTCTCCTTCTGTCTCCCCATGCTCCTTCCCTTCCCCCACCCCCCCTTTCTCAACCAGCCGTTTCGCTCACATTTCAAAGCAGCACCTAGGCCGTGGTTTGTGAGATCTGACCCTCGTTCACTCATCATCACCCATCATGCCCTCTCCAACCATCCCTGAATTTCCATCTCACTCTATCATGCACAGTTCTGCTCTTTCGCTCGCTCTCTCCCTGCTGCCAGTCCTCCCTCCCTCCTTTCCTCCCTCTCTCTCTCTCTCTCTCTCTCTCCAGGCCCCCTGTTGCTGCCTGCTACCCTGAGCCGTGGTGTCGAGTTTGGCTAGAGTCGAGAGGAGCAGCTGGGCCAGGCTAACGGGGAATGATAATGACCTCAGAAATCTGCTCCTCGCTCCACAACAATAGGGTGCTCAG
Source organism: Doras micropoeus (assembly GCA_028566355.1). Taxonomy (NCBI): domain Eukaryota; kingdom Metazoa; phylum Chordata; class Actinopteri; order Siluriformes; family Doradidae; genus Doras; species Doras micropoeus. The sequence goes on along the minus strand of JAOUQY010000038.1, from coordinate 7,533,993 downwards.
TCTAGTGGAAAATTGTGTTCATCAGCTAGCTCTGCTCTCTTACTAATTGACATTGCCAAATATTTTAAGAACAATTGGAATGCACTGCCACAAAAAAATGAAGATCTTAATCCGTGCACTTTTTCCCCCCTTTGTCCTGACCATTTTAGGCCTCTCTGTCTCTCTTATTTTGGCTTCGATTAAAAGATAAATATCACTAAAAATCTGGAATTAAAAAAAAAACTTTTCATGTCATTATCTGCCTCATGTCAGTGTTGTGATGTTGACACAAAAGGCTTTTTTATGTGGCCTGTCAACGGTGTTATGAGAGAGAAAGAAAGAGAGAGGGAACGAGAGGGTGGAAAAGGAGAGAGATACTCATCAGTGCATGATGAATGCCCTCCACCCCCTACCCCTAAAACCCTGTCCTCTCCTATCCAACACAGCATGGCTGTGGGAGAAAAGGCAATCTGTGACAAGTGTATCTTTCTTTAAATACTAATCCTTATAACATTCTTATATTTTTTTAATGAGCAAAAAAGACAGAGAAAAAGTGAGAGAGAAGAAGAGACTTGAAAAGACTTAGCCAGGCGAGGGGGTTGAAGAGATTGGGGGGGGGGGG
>JAOUQY010000038.1:7520495-7533292 GCA_028566355.1 Doras micropoeus | reverse complement strand
CCCCCCCCCCCCCCCCCCCCCCCCCCCCCCCCCCCCCCCCCCCCTAAAGGAGGATTCTTCTGTCATGGTATCATATGCCTGGTCCTCCATTTTTAATGAGACAAAGGTCAATGTATTCACTTGCTCTTTCACACGAAAGGCACCCCAATCATGCCCAAGTTAACTTGTTCAAACAAAGCACCCTCCTACCCGGATCTACCATTTGTATGTGTTAGTTTTTTGAGAGAGAGGAAAACGACAGGAGAGAGAGAGAGAGAGAGAGAGAGAGAGAGAGAGTGAGTGAGAGAGAGAGACTCATTCCAGAGGAATTCAGCTCTGATGGAGTCAGACAGCTGTCACCCTCCCGCTCTCCAGTCAACATTCCCATCACAAGCACAAAAAACAGCATGCCATCCAGTCATTCGGCAAATAGTTTCAACTTTTGTGAAAGGAAACTCAGTGTCAACAACAAGGCTTTGCCGCTACAGTGGACTGAATGACCAAAATATTCGGACAAACTCTTTCACTGAGCCAACCACAGCTCCCTCTAACACACAGGCTTAACACGGCACAACATCACAATTTCCCAATTAAAGCAATGACACCTTCCAAGCCTGCTGAAGAGATGTCATACTGATGCATTTAAAATATTAATATTCAAACAGGCTGCCTACCCCAGCACAGCATCCTTCTGTTATGGAAAGATAAATATTATGTTTTAATTATAAAAACATAAAACAGAAATGGAGAGAGTGCTGAAAAAAAGTCCGTCCTTGCCAAGGAGGCTTGTACAGGAGAAAGGTAAGCAATGTTTTGGCAAAGACATGGAATTAAAATCTGGTTGGTATATTGCATGCAGTTTACTTTCTCCAACCTGTTCTCTCTCTCTCTCTCTCTCTCTCTCTCTCTCTCTCTCTCACTACACTGCTCTGTGTTGTCTCCATAACCAAGCAGGGAATCCTAACAGGATCATTAAGACATAAAACAGACTGATAAATGTTTCATAAGGACTGCCCGGTGACAGCCTCAAAGGAGTACGGGCAGTACAGAGAGACAACACTCTCAGCCTCGCTTTCATATACACTTTGGAATACAATTGAAAATTTGAATATATTGAGGGGAAAAAAAAGAATGCTAATTCCCACTATGGGTAATATTTACAAATTGAGTCTAAAAGAGAGAAGAAGGAAGGATAAGAAAGAAATATAGAGTGGAAAGTGGGTATGCGAGAGATAGAAACCAAATGAGCTACTGAGGGGGAAATAAATTGGCCTTTTATATTGTTCAAGCATGCACAAAAATACTAAGCCTACATTTATCCAAGGCGTGTCAATCAGGCAAGCATTCAGACAATTAATGTGCTGAATGGGGCTTTTATCATTTAAGGACACCAGAGCCCTGACCTACTGTACGGAAATAAGGCAGCATAATGAACTCGCCGCACACATTATGACATCTTTTCACTTTTTTTGTGACATACCACAAAAAAGAAAGAAAGAAAGAAAGAAAGAAAGAAAAAAGAAAGAAAGAAAAAAGAAAGAAAGACAAGGCATCATCCATGAGACAGATTTAAGTAGGTAAATCAGATAACAGATTCAAATTCAAGTGATTACAGTGAAGAAAAAAATTAAAACAAGAGGAATGACAGCAGACCCAAAAAAAAAGGAAAAACAGATATGCAGTAAAATAATGAAGTATATACTGAGTGATAGAAAAAAGCGTCAATAGAATGTCAATTAATGATAATAAATTTATTTTTCCTTACAAACCTTTAGAATCAAAATGCGGTCTAGTACACAGTAATACTGTATAATGTAGCAAAGTTAACACAACATTAACACTTATAACACAGTTAACACAGTGCGTGTGTGTGTATGTGTGTGTGTGTGTGTGTGTGAGTGTGTGAACCTGTCATTATTTATACTCCTAACATCATTAACAGTAAAACAGCTATGGTGTATATTATAGTAATAACCAGAAAACATGAAACTCTTGACATATTAGTATGAGAGAAAAAAAGGAAGTGTATAAAACATCTGCTATAAACGTATGAACAAAGTAAAGCCTGAACATTTTGGTTTCATTTTGACTTTAATTACACAGCAATTACATTGTAACAGTAATTCTGCGTGTGTAATTACCCCCATTGTAACTGCGTAATTAGATGAATATCCATGCTTTATAACCTAAGGCATCCATTGGCAAATCCAATTTCAATTTGTATGGAGCGAGCATTTCGCTGACATGTTGGACAACGTTGAGGACTTAAGGACATGTCTGTAATCCTCCCCATGTTAAAACGCTGCTCCTCTTGAAAATATTTAGACATGGGGGATATTCGACAGTAGGACAAAATGACGAGGGGATGTTTATGGTTATTAAAAAAAGGTCAGGAGCAGGGGAAAAAAAGGGACGTGAGATTAAACATACAGGTGATATTAAATTATGAACTGTTAAATTGTCAGAGTTATCTTATTTGGATCACTGTGCATGACAAGGTGTTGATAAAACGTTAAAACATACAGATGGATGCCAGTTTGTCATCAATGATGAAGGTCTAGTTGACCCTCACCCCCACCCCCAACACTGACCTCTTCCTTTCCTTTAACCTCTATATGCATTTAAATATCTGTGTTTGCAGACCCCGCTTTTCTGCCCCTGCCTTACATAGCATTACTTCAGGTTTCAATGGTGCCTGTTGTGGCATTCAGAATAAACTGTTGTTTAAGGCAATCCTTCCCTCGCTCTTTCTGTCTCTCCATGCTGTCGCTCAAAGGCCTATCATAATGAATTCAGAAACACTATCAAAAGTGGAGCCCCCCTTGTTTATAGAGCCTAATTCCGAGTGAAGAATCTGAAATAACAATGGATTCCTTCCTCAGTCAAACCAATCTTGTAACAGTAATAAGAAATAAAAGAGGGGATGGGAGAAAAAAATGTAATAAAGGAAAAGATAGAGCAGACGTAAAAAGGGCTAGAGATTCCATTGAATGAAAAGCATACATTTAGGGTTGATTATTGAGAGGGAGAGGAGAAAGGTCCTTAAAGGACGTTTCTGAGGCAACTCTCTCTCTCTCTCTTTCTATCTATCTCTAAACAAGTGTAGTGTTAAAGACAAAAGCAATTGTGTCGACCTTCTTTCACAGTTGAGATGTTATTGTTGATTACTGTAATTCAAGTTTAACTCAAAATTGCAGTGGGTAGGTGGTTTAGAGGTTGGCAGAGCTTGTCGAAAGGAGGCTGGCAGATGAAGCTGCTGTGTGTTAAAGAGAATTTAAAAAATTATAAAAACCTACAGTTGAAAGAGGAAGTCTGTTCTCAAAGGGTGACAGCAACAAGTGAGATATTAAAAGTAAAACAGAGGTATAGCATGCCACATCCTGTTGCCTAATGTGCAAACATGTATGTTTGCAGGCAAGTGCATACAGTAAAAATACAGTATGTTCCCTGTTTCCAAATAAAGGAAAACATATTTCTCTATTATGCTTTTGTCAATACAAAAATATAGCTTATCTTTGGTTTATGCAACTAATAAAACTAAATTACCATACGATAAAAACTCGGCCAGCGAGTCTAATGCTGCTTCCTTTCCTCCCTTGCATTTCTCACCTGTAAATTTGTTGTGGTTTAGAAAAAGTGTATGCTACAACCAGAAGCAGTTATAGTGCTTGTGCACTATAGCTATACATGTCTGAGAATGTATCAGCCTCCCGGGTCTGTCACAACTACAGAGAGACCTCAAGGTCAACCTTAAGACACAGCTGTGTCAGTGTGGGGATTGGAAGGGTTACTGGCATCACGCCCTCAGCACCTAAGCTGGGTACCAACATGGGGAATTTCAAATGGTGATCACACGTTAGCACCAGCAAGGACAAAGAGACGGAAGAAAGACAGAAAAAAAGGAAAGAGCTTGAGAACTGTTTATACCATAATGAAATAGAGCTTGTCATAAAACAACCATTACTCATATGAACTCTGAATTAATCAATCATGCTTTTTGAAATGTTCTAAGAGGGTTTTTTATGAGAGTTGAATTATTAAATATATTACTATGTTTTACTACAGGAAAACATAAAACCTGATGCAGAATAAATTAGTGTAAGTATATAGTTTCTGCTTACAACCAGATAATGTAGCTCATCCTGACAGTTTGACAATAAAGAAAGATTTCACAAGAGTTTATAAAATGGCATGAGTTAAACATCACTGTTTTAAAGTACTTGTAAAAGAGATGCAAAAGACATCAAACTTTCTGCATTAAAATTCACAGCATAATTACTTTCATATCACCCCCTCTCTGGTGAAATGTGTTTAGGTTAAACCATCTCTATAAAAAAATAGGCTTTATCTTCCTCTCATTTTCATTAATTCCTAATTGGGGTTGGGGTTGTCTGTTATTATTACTTAGATTAAAATAAACATAGCCTATTGCATGTTCAAACCCATCTCACTACATGAGGGTGATAAGGGAATAAATAAACAATTTCTCCTGTACTGTCGAAATTAAGTTGCTTAGAGCCTTAAGCTAAGCTACAGCCTGCGTTTTTTTTTCTCCACAACTTAAAAGCACATTTTACCATGCAAATGAAGTTCACATTTTTTGACCTGTTTTATATGTATATCTTTAATTAGTGTCTTGTTTAGCTTAAACCAACTGATTATCACATAGTCATGACCTAATTATCAGACAGCCTGCTTAGCTGCAGCGTTCTACCGCAAGGAATGAGAAAGTTACCTTTAAAACTTCTGTAATCATTAGCTGCAGCTTCTCTTAATCCTACTAAAGACACTTTATTTCTGAAAAGGTTTGTGTCTCTCAGCTGTGGTAGATTCACTGTCTCTTTCTCTAACATTCAATCACTAGTAATTGGTCTTGTCCTCAAAGTGCTTTCAGGAGATTTTACAGCAAGATCTGAGATCTGGATGCCATGTGTCATGCCAATTTGTGATTGCTGGGTATTTGAAGAGACACATTAAGTCTCCAGGTCACAAGTCAAATGGGGGAGCTAAGATTTATAGGGATTTGTTTTAAATCGAGAATATTTAAACAGTATAATTTGATCACCTTACCCTAACACAAATAGAGGGGTTTACAAAAACTAAAAAGATTTGTTTCCTTTTGGTTTCTCACAGGAGACATGAAAACAGTATGCACAATTATCCCCAAACACATGATTCACCAGTGCAAACTGGGCTGGTATGGTAACTGTTTGCACTTTAGTGCATGCTATCTATTATTAAATCTATAAAATACAATGATCTTACCTGAGGAAGGGGAAGAAGGATGAGGGCTGTCATCCTGCACGCTTCCTGTCTGGGAGTGTCCTCCTCCGGCCCCACTCTCCTCTGTCACGTTGGATGAGCCGGGGGTGGTGGAACGGCTGATGGACTGAGACTCAGGGTCACTGGCAGAGCCACGCCTCTCATCTAGGCCATGCTGCAGACCCTCTTCTGGACGCCGGTCCTTGTTATGCACTCGAGAGTGGACCACCATCTGGTGGTAGGTTCTGAATACTCTACCACAGTCAGGGCACTCACTGGGCTTCTCTTTCATGCTGGCCAGGCTGTATTCGAGCCCCTGGCCAATGCCTAGACCACCATGGTGAGGCAGGAACTCACGGTGACCATCAAAGCTCCCAGCTTCTTCCTTCATGGACATTATGCTTCCACCGGTCCTTACCCCATGGAGAGCATCAGGGTGGTTCTTTTGCTTAGAGCCATCACTGGAATCAAGAGAAGAGTGCTCATGCTTATCTTTCCCAAAGGGTACTATGCCAGTGGCACTAGCCATTTCTTCCTCTTGCACATGGGCTCCATGGTGATGATCTTTTGGCATGAAAGAACGCTCCATAGCCATGCTGCGTGCCATGATCTGCCATGCCTGGTAACTGTTAAGCGGATCCATTTCTGCCACCTTTGCTGCTGCCTGTAAGCGCTCCATACAACTTGACTTTAGAGGAGGCACCAGGTTCAAGCAACCTAACAGTGAGCGTTTCTCATTCTCCCCCAGGCCATGACTCATACTGGCCATTGGTCCCAGCAGCTTTCCCAGCATTTCTTTCTCTTTCATAGCTATGCCAGCCTTGGCCAACATTTGGTGTTGCTGTTCAGCCAAACTCTGCTTTTCAGGACTGAGGAAGCCACCTTGCAGACAGGAGATGTAACGTGAGTACAGGTTGGCATGGGCTTCTTGTGCTAAGCTGCTTATACTGTTGACAGAGGGCCCGTCTTGCTCAGCTCCATCTCCAATCGGAGGCTTACTCTTAATAGCAAGCTTGTTGAGATGCACCTTCATATGATTTTTTAGGAACCAGGGCTCCTTGAAGCGACGCCCACAGATCTGACAACAGTGTTCAAAGGAGTCCTTGTGCTTGCGCATGTGACCCTTCAGGAACCAAGCCTGGCTGAAGATTTGGCCACAGACATCACATCGAAACTCATTGGCAGGCTTCTCTCCACTGCCAGCCCCTGCACCCTGCCCTTGGCATGACTCAGCAGTGATGTGTGCCTTCTCCACGTGGCTGATGAGGTCTTCTTCCTGGGAAGCAGCAAACTCACAAAGAGTGCACTTGTAGGGTTTATGAAGGATGCGGATATGACGCTCCAGCTCCTCGCGCTTTTTGAACTTGCCTTTGCAAAAGGTACAACGGAAGCCTATGGCTGGGTTAAGTGCCTGCTCATCTTGTTGGTTAGTGCCTGCTGGCTTAGGTGAGGCAGAAGGTTGTGCAAGCCCATCTGATGTGCCTCCCAGAGTTGTAGGTGTTAGGAGGCCACATGCAGAGCTGGGCTGTTGCTGGTTTTGGTTCTGCAGACCCAGGTGGGGTGGAAGCGATTGTGAAGGCTGCAGCAAACTGCTTCTCATTTGTTTATCGCGTAGGATGGCACGCTCTTCAAGCTCATGAAGAAGTCGGTTTTCTTCTCGTACACGACCGCGACCCTTCCCCAGACTACCCAATTTGTGGGTACGAAGGTGAATCTTAAGGTTTCCCTTCTGGGCTGCTCGGTGATCACAGTAGGGACACTTGAAGGGCTTCTCACCAGTGTGGGTGCGCATATGCAAGGAAAGGATACTGTTGAAGCGGAATCGTTTTCCACATAGTGGGCATGGATACTTGCGATTCTTGCGGGCATCATCTTCTATATCATTCATCTGAGACATGATTCCCAAATTTTGCCCATTGAGGAATTGCTGCAGGTCAACACGGCCATTGAGACTACCTAGGGCACCTGCATCCATGTTACGGTTCAGCTGATTGGCTAGGAGTGCCATCTGGCTGCTAATCGGCTGACTTGCCAGTGCAGCATGTGTTTTCTCATCCAATGGGGTGGCGGCTTTTTCTTCTGGGATTTGTTGGCGGCTTGGAAGGTCAGGAAAGGCGTGGCCAAGTTGGGCAGTCAGCTGATGCAGTTTCTGACTGATTGGGTAGCGGCCATTAAGCATGGCACTGGTGATATGGGTGTCAGGATCTGGGACCGCTGAGGACACACCAAGGCACAAACTAGATTCTTCCATCCTGCAACTGAGAACAGGAAAGACAGAGATGGCATTAAGTCAATGTATGCCTTTAGATAGCTTTAAAGCAAAATCTATTGGTTGTAATCAACAGAAAATTATAACTAAGAGAAAAGAGAAAAGGTGAAAAAGAAAAATCTGAAAAAAAGACTGACATCTAAACATTCACACTAATTTCATAACTCATAAGTAATATCTATTGTTTGCAAGAATGAATGCTCATTCCACAAAGAATTGTGCCTCACTGAAAGAATAGTATCCTGAATTGTGTGCAACGTGTCATGTTTTCCAAATTAAACAATATCCTAAACAGATTCTGGCATGAACACAAGCACTTTTCATTGATCACTAAACACGGTGTAGGCGTGGAAAACACTTTAGTGATAAGGTACAATTGAAATATGAATTTGAGAACTAGAAAGCAAGTTCTTCTCACACATTTCTTTGGTGCTTTAAGCAGTCTGTGTGTGGGGGGAAATAGTTATTAACGATGACTGCACTACAGTGACGAGTGTGAAGAAAAAAAGTGAGTTTATCTCCTTCTGATTTATGAAGTACTACATGTACTCACACTTTGGGGAAAAGCTGTAACTCTCAGAACTTTTTTCTCAAACAGTAACACAATTTTTGAAGCAATAATTACCCAGTAAACATGGCAAGGCACTGCATAATTAAACTACTTGGGCCCATCCTATCAGAATTCCTCCAATTACACGCCTTAATGAAACAGAGCAGTGCCATTGTCATGAAGCCTTCACAATACTACAATTATGATATTAACAATAGCACTTAAAACCAAGGGGTTACTCCAGTAAACATACACCCTTATCTCACTGCTGCGACACTTGTCTTGGCGTAATTTTTCATTAAGAGGCACATTACGTTTGATGCGAATCACTTTGCTCTCGCGTTCATTTTTCCCCCCCTCTCTCTCTCCACTCTCACTCTCGTATGGCTTCCGATGAGTACAAAACAACAGTTGGCATTATTGAAAGGGTTCCCAATGTATCAGAGGCTTCCCAGGCATTTAAAATGGCCACAGAGCAGCTCAGTGCACCATCAGGATAAAATGAATACACAAGCAGAGTCTGTTGTCATCTGGCACGATTGTGCAAATTTAGGATGCTGAGCGCTGTCTTAAGGAGGGATAATGGTTTTGCAACATTCCCCTGTGACAAACAGGGTCAAGCTTCAAAAACAATAAAGCGAGATTTGCTTTGGTCAACAAAATATTGTATAATATCTCATTAAGCTGATTTGTATGCAGCTTAGTAACAGTGGCCATGTGCTATAGCACATGACTATAATTATAAAAAAAAAAAAATTCACGGCTGACTGCTAAGTGTTAGCATGAGTGACATTCCTTTTAAAAGTCAAAGGCAGGGACAATTTCCTGCTATGGTACTGAAGCACCTTTAGTTCTCAATGCATTTCAGTGAAGAACTATTCTAATCCTTTTCTCTCTCAAACACACATATGCACACACACACACACACACACACACACACACACACACACACATTTGTATTGCTGTACTTGCTGTACCCTAACCCTAACCCTAACCTCAGCAATAAAAAAGCAACTTTTTGGCTCTTTTATCTTTTTTATTTTTGTTAAAAGATACAACAAAAACACTTTCCTTATGGGGACCAGCAAAATGTCCCCACCTGGTTAAAAACATCAGATATTCCTATCCTTGTGTGGACAATTTGGTTCCCACCAAAGACATAAACACATGGTCTCTCTCTCTCTCTCTCTCTCTCTCTCTCACACACACACACACACACACACACACACACACACACACACACACACATACACACACATACACACACACACACACAGTATGACAGGGCAGGGAACTTGTATATCTTGGTCATTAATAAATCTTTTAAATGGTGCAGATTGACCCAGTTTATCCCAAAGGACTCAGCATCCTGTCTCCTCAGCAGGAGCCAACACTTCAGGATGGCACTTTTTCAACAAGCATATGATTTTTACATTGTGCAATATTTTACAATATTTTATATGAAGTTATCCGCATTTATGCCCAAACAGTTGCAGATCATTAAAAAATCAGATGCACACAGTTGCCGTTGTGTTAGGCAGTGGGCGTGGAGCACATATTCGCTGACACTCGGACTTTAAGGGCTCTAATAAGGGCTGCCTGTTTGTTAGCTATTTACTCTTCCTACGCTGTGTTGGTTGTGAACTCTTATCGCTCCAACATGAATAAAACACTGTGGTCACTTCCAGTTTGTACTGAATGCATTGTGGGCTGCTGATGGATGCCATTTCACTTTGTCCCCCAGCTACATCTTTGAGGAATGTAAAGAAAAACAAGCACTGGATTGGAACAAAGCTCTGTAGGTGTATTATGGATTTAATGACTGGTTATGAAAACGCGCGTAGGCATGCATGCGGCACAAATCTACATTGCTAAGCGTTTCTGGATGAATTCTCATATTCAGCAAAATATAATTTGGGGAGCAAGTTTAAGACAAACATAAATTACTGATGGGTGAATTTGTGCATGTTTGGGTGATCAACTAAATTCGAATATTCAGTCAAAGTCAATAATGTCAGGCCGAAATTTAGTTTTATGCCAGTTCTCATGACTCTGGAGTTTCTTCAGCTAGAGAACAGTTAAAATTGATGTTAAAATTAGTTTGACTCGCTTTTTGCTGTCCCGGCAGATATTAGATGAAGGCTCTTTGAAAGTGGCTGCCATGCACACTGCTTTCTGCAATAGAAATGTATGATTTCAGCAAGGCCTGATGAGCTGTTGCTCATTTGGAGAGATAGCAGCTTGCCCTTTTCTTCAATTTGATTTCCTCCTTTATCTTTACCATATAACAAAGGCAGATAGACAAAGGAACATTGTGAAATGAACTGACGAATCCAGTTTGTTTTTGAACATACCCTCGCTGACGAGTGTATGCAAATGAAGTGCATTAATATGCTTTCTTGCTCCCAAGTCATTCCAGTTTTTTTTTTTTTTTCTGATTAAAAAAGGGCATTTCATATGGTTAAAAATGTGACACGTACATGCAGGGACATAAAAACTGTTTCTCTTACACTCGTATACACACACACATGTACACAAACACACACATACACAATGCAATCTTTTAAAAGGCCATCCAAAAAAAAAATACTCTGTGGGAATGCTCAGTGAGAGGCATCACTATGGTGCAATTATCTACAACATGCATATTTTCCACTGTATAATCAGTATACGCTCTATGCCAAGAGCCTTATCTATAAAGAAACATAGGAATTAAAACCTGCATCATATTAGTGCTTTTAAATTCTACAGTATTGGTGTAGTTAATCCATATACAATAAAAACCCCAAAGTGAATCTGCAGAATCATGCTGCAGCTGTCCCGAGATTTATAATTATTGTTTTAACCCACTTGATTTAGCTTCTCTTGCCATCTCATTTATAACAAAAAAGAAAATGTATAATATCAGCGTTGCAGATTTGATCTCTAAACTCTGTAACACTTCTAGTGGTTTCCTCCATTATATATCTATGCACTATGACCCAGATAAAAATAGAAGAAGCATATATCAGAAGCTTTAATCATTAAAATTTCTCAAGCTTATCTACATCTATAACTCTTACAGCTGTTAGCCTACTCTCACCTATTTGCAAGAGTGCCATTGGTTGGTGGTCCACAGCAGACACACTTCCTAGCTCTTCTTTTGTGTGGACCCTTAATTTCCCTGCTCAGGTCTGGGACAACCGCTCGGCAGCTGTGAGGCTGAGACGAGGTCTGTGTGTGTGAGTGCGCGCGCATGTGTTTGAGTGTGTGTTTTTTTTTTCTGGTACCTGCCACACATAGTGTAAGAGCAGCCGCTCGCTCTAATTAATGCTAAGTTTCTCACCAAGCTTTTTTAAAAGCCACCGAGACTTCCTCTGTTGGTGCGTTCTCACACGGGAGCCAGTGGCATGCACGTCTGTGGTTAATACAAAGCCTTTCAAGCAACAGGGCAAAACAACCGGATTCATCTCTTATCTTATGCTTAACTTTCTCTCTTGCACTGCAAAATGCTCTGCACCGCATACCTTAATTAGAAAGTAAAAACTGACACTGTGTATCCTCGTAGGCTTGAATTTTGTTGTGTGTATATAATCTCATCCAGTGACTGCTAGCATCTGTGCTTAATGCGCTTAAACTATATTATTACCTTTGCGGATTAGGCGTCACAGATGCCATTTGTTTACGTTAGACTTTAACAGTGCGGTGTCAGTTCACAAAAGCAGTCAAACCTAAACTTCTACGTTTGCCTTTTCTAAGATGATTGAGCTACCTATCTGTGATCTGATTGTGGTTTTACACAAAATGAGCAGGATGCATTTACAAAATTGCAGGAATATTTGTTAGTTTCACTTTAACCTCTAAGACACTTGTGCACTCTCTCATCACTGATCTTGTTTACAAGCACCTGATAACTATAAGTTGATCTTCAAACAGGACAAAGCTTAGGGAAAATAGTAATACGCAAATGCCCACATATGAGGTGGGAAAACCATCCAGATGTCCCTGCAGGTAAATTCTGGAAAACAGCCAAATAGAAAAACATTTCGGATTTTGACTTTAGGTTACGTTGACATTTCTACTTTAAGAAAATATAAATGCATTTTATCAAGCATATGCAAAGATCGTGTTGGGCAAAGAGCCAGCTTAACAAATGGTCTAAAAAAGGTCTAAAACATTAGTAGCTAAGTGTGATATCCTCACACTGTGAATGTCATAATCAGTTTTATCAAGTTTTTTTTATTAGTTAGCAACAGACACAAGACGAGTCATTTCAGTTTGCCATCAGACAGCATTATCACAATGTTTGCAATGCTACTGCATCATCACATCATTATCAAAACAGAGCTCCCTTCACGTCTGTATGCACACAGACACCCATGATTGGCTAGTATGGCTGTGATTGATATGGGAAAGCGAGCACCTCTCCCATTCTGAGAGCACAGCCAACTTTGCTCTTTGGAGACACACGGTCCCGGATGGCTGTGGCACCATTGGGATTCAAAGACACTGTTGCGGAAGATGCTGATCATTAAACGTATTATTCTTTAAAATTCTGCAGATTGTTTTTTCTTCCCTAAGTAGATAATGGTAGGTAGGGTAGCTTTCAGGTAAAACCATTCTGGACATAATAGCCTAATTTATGTACAGGGGTTAGACAATGCAACTGAAACACCTGTCATTTTAGACCACAATAATTTATTAGTATGGTGTAGGGCCTCCTTTTGCGGCCAATACAGTGTCAATTCGTCTTGGGAA
>JAOUQY010000038.1:7477168-7488441 GCA_028566355.1 Doras micropoeus | reverse complement strand
GTCTAAAATGACAGGTGTTTCAGTTTCATTGTCTAACCCCTATATTTTTATACTATTTTATGTTCCTCAATTTATATTAACTCTCATTCATGTTTTTCTTTTACAAGCTATTTTACATGAATTGATTTATTTAATGTTTACATTTATGATTGATTGGATGGCTATATGAATAAGCAAGCATACAGGTCTTCCTATTAAAGTGGCCAGTGATTGTATAATATTACACCGCCACAAGCAAAACAAATATTAGCAGTAGTGCTATCCTAACCATTTCTATTTCTTTTGGATACATTTTTATGTGTTTGTCCACAATGATTGAAAAGTATAGGTGAAGAGAGAAATATATGCATCAGACTAAGAAAAAAAAAGTCATCAACACAAATGCACTTTGCTTTAAAAAAATGTGAAGAAAAAAAGTCTGCAGAAGACCCTCAGCTGTGATTCAATATCAAAGTAAAAGATCAGACGAGAGTGTTGGTAAGAAAATCCGAGCCTATTTAGTGTGATAAAGCTTCAGCTTCAGACAGCACGGCCATAAATGTTCACTTGGCTGGGGGAATTTCCTGTTCCTCCTCGAGTCAGTTTGATCAGTTAATAACATTAGATCACTTCAACTCTCCGGTGCCTGTTCGCACTCTGAATCCCCTCAAGGTAGCAGAACTGCAATATGCATGGAGTCACTTTGATTGTAGGCTGTACACCGAAGTGCATGTTGCTCCACCGTTCCCCACTGCTTGTGAGCAAGCCATGAATATGTATGTACCGGGGACAAATGATGTCATATCGCATCATTTGGAGGCGAAAGAAGTAAGGAAAGAGAACAGAAAAGAAAGAACGTGAGGGGATGGGGCTCTGGGGAAAGGGGACACGGTGTCATGTGGGCTTCACCATAAGAGACTTTTATCAGATGAGGCATGAGGAGTGGCCCGAGCCGTCCTGCTCAAATATGGCAGCCACCTGCTCACACTCGCGTGCTGTCTGCAAAGAATTAATTCCGAGTTTTGGGGTAATTGCAACGAAAATACCAGAACTGGCCGCGTCACATTCATTTCTCTTGCCGTAGCAGAGTTTAATTTGAAACAGGCCTTCGGATGGATGCTTTCGCTCTTCTGTTGTGAGCAGTGCAGGGAGTCAGGTGGGACACATTTGCTAAGGAAGGACACGTTTTTTGACTTCATGTTCCTCAAATCGAAGATACAGTACACGCAGCAGGTCATGTCAACGTATGAAGACAAACCTGAATAAGAAGACCGGGACAATATGAAGGCCTGTATCTTCTTATGTCTTTCATTATAAGAATCTTTCATCTTATAATAATCTGTCAACTAAATAAGCACTTGTCATAGACTTTCTTAATAGCACATGAAACTAGAGGTGGGTGACATGAAATCTGTTCTGTACTGAAATATTAAACAGCACCTGCGTGTTCTTGTGTGCTGTGTGTGTGTGTGTGTGTGTGTGTGTGTGTGTGTGTGTGTGTGTGTGTGTGTGTGTGTATACGCTCTTATTCGCTGCTGTTGATTCTTGAATAAATTATACTGCCAATGCCTGTGTGAATATTGTGAGTGTGTGTGTGTGTGTGTGTGTGTGTGTGAGAGGGAGAGAGAGAGAGAGAGAGACCAAATTCAGACGTGTATGTGTATCTCCTGATTGAGATTGGTTCGACGGGCTGGATGGAACAGATGTCAGCGTGTGTCGACTGCCAGCAAGATTGAACAAAGCCAGTCACATTGCTTTCCTGGCCAGGAGTAGTAAAACAGGAGACCTACAAAACCGAGGTCTGATATTAGCTGTCAACAAACCGCATATGGACGAATACAAACAAAAAAACACACAAAAACTCTACAGATTCATCATCCACACTGTGGAATTAGCCACTTCGATTCATCTACTCCGGATCTGGAAACACTAAAACATCCTTCAGTTACTCCCTGAGTAGTGGTGATGTACCGTTATTATCCATGTTATTATTTATTTCATGTTACTGAATGATTAATTAGCATAGAACTGCAGATTTCGTTTAGGCCCAAACTGGTAATTTAAGGCCCCATCTCTTTCTCTCTCTCTCTCTCTCTCTCTCTCTCTCTCTCACTGTCTCTCTCTCTCTCACTGTCTCACTCTCACACATGGTCTAAACAAAGCAAACAGGAAAATGTGAGTCACAGTGAAATCCATGTTCGTCAGATTCAATATGTGAGAGTTTTGAAAGCACATGCGAAAGAACAGTAAAACTCTGCACTCATAACTCCTTCTAGCACTCATCACACATGAATGTGCTACATGGACATACTGTAATCTCACTACAGACCCTCTAGTTCCTGCGCCTGTCAGAGCGAACTGTTTCACTGCTCAGACGCGACTCAAATGTTCAGAGTATTCGCGTATTCAAAGGGGAAAAAACACACAACGTTCTGCTTTTGCGCCTATCTAAACACGTTTTCTAAAATTTTAGTGTCCCTTGATTTATTGAAATGGTATTACAGAATAAATGTCTGCAATTATGGCATGCTTTTATATTAACATATTTTCATTTTCATTTTGGATCCATTTGCCAATTAAAGATAACAAGCAAGTAAACTTTATGTCCTGAAAGCGATGCATGAAATTACTTAACAATTTTCTTTGGCTCTATGCTGAATCGTAAGTATAGTTATGCATAGTGAGCGGAATGATTTTTTACCATATATACAGATTCAAAATAACGCATAATAATAAATAACTCACAATAAATGACATCATTACTGTAGCCAGATAAATAGAAATGAATGTGAAACATAAAGGCTTATTGTAAAATTATGGTACTGCCTCCTTGGGATTTTCTTTTCACCTTCTTTGAGTGATACAAACATATAGAAGAGTGTGGCTATATAAAATTATAGCCTCATTTATATTTAAATACATTCACTCATTAGAATCTTTTTAAGTAATTATAATTTAAATGCAATTTTTAAAGCCGTTCTAGTTTACAAAGATATGACCCATCATGCATTTGCATTTTTTTTAAGTCAGGATAATTAAAAAAAAAAAAATGAAAAAGCCATTTGAATCTGACAGTAACTCAGTTTTGGATTTATCTTTAACGTGTCTTGACAGCTAGCTACGTATTCTTTAATGCATGCTTTACAGGGCTCAGAAACTCTATAGACTTGGTTGTGACTGTGTACACACACATGCATTACTGCTCAAACATATCATCAAACATCCACTCGACAAACTAAAAGGAAAAATCTTGTACGACGTTCCCATTCTGATTTCAGCCTCGCCTTGTAATGCAACACCATATCGAGAAAGAGGTATCGCAGAAGCCAGACCGTAGAAACTGACACCGGAGAGACGTGAAGAGAGAAAAGGTGACAAGAGCGATAGAGTGAGAGAATGAGAGTGAGAACAAGAGGGAGAATAAGGGTGTGACATGCCACAACAACAAACCATCAGGGGCGTTTGGTGTGTGACGACGTGCTGCGTCCTGTCTTTTGCTGTAGTTTTTTTGTTTTGTTTTGTTCTGTTTTTTTCATAGAGGAGCTTAATGTAGAGAAGCAGCATGCGTGCGGTAAGAGGATGCCCAAAAGCTTCAGCCTCAGCTGCCATGTTGACTGAGGGAAAAACGTGACAGAGAAAAAGTAAAAAAAGAAAGAGACAATACAAGTTAAAAAAGAACTCCAGATGCTCTGATGTGATATATTACTAGAGAGCATTGAGTGAACTCTTTCTAAGAGTGTGCGTGTGTTTACAGGAATGTGTATGAATGTGTGTGGGAAGGACAGGGTAATAGAAGGAGGTTATAGTGGTTTCATACCACGCGCTGTACATTATCACGTTTTCACATTTCCTTCAATTGTCTACATGAATTTCTAGTGCTACAAAGCAGCTGTCCCTAAACCCCCAACCACACACACAGACGCAGCCACGGAGCACACTGGTGTTACAACTCTGGTGACCTTTCCCCTCCCGACTGCGTGGTAAACCGCACTCCATTTCCCATAAGACTTTAACGGGCTGCGAGGGGGTGTGTAACCCCAGGGTTAAAGAGCAATCTGTAACCAATTAGCCATTTGACTGCCGAGGCCGCGTCCTGAACGGAGGGAATGCAGGCAGAGAGGAGGGTGGGTGTTTTTGGCAGGTGGAAAGTCAGGCTTCCTCTGGTTAGATCCAGGGTTAGCGAGGTCCCGACCACAGAACCTGCTCGCATAGGCATCAAACATCAGAGCTGCTCAGGCGTTCCTGTCACAGGTGGCCCAGAGATAATGAATACCAGATCTGGTCAAGACCATATGAACATTTTTAGTTCCCACATTCCAATGACTTCAGCAGAGTTTACACTGGACCAGAAACTGTACCCACATCATCAGATATAAAAAAAAAAAAACCCACAATTTTGACAAATTGTATTCCTTAAAGGGTTACATCGTTCATCCCAAAAATAGATTTAAAAATGTATTCACTGGATTGGTGATAACACATGCGTGCATGCTAATTGAATCAACATCAAGTGTGAGTCGCTAGTCAACAACAATTAACGCTATGTTTTTAGGAGCACCATGTGTTATCATCTAAATGTAAGGTACGGCATCATGACAAGCTGAAATAAATTAAACGCGTGGTGTGCAGAGGATATTTATTTCTGGTTTTCTGGTTTTCATTTTAGCAAAAAATTAATGATACAAGTACTACAATTTTTTTTGTTTCCTGTGCAAATAAATGCTACAAATATTTATGCAATTTTAAGCAATTCTTTTTTGTTTTGTTTTGATTTTTGGTAATGAACTTTGGCTTTAGAAGGTAGAGACCGGAAGGTTGAGTTTAAAAATTTACAGAGAAGTGAGACAGTCTAGGGAAGGAAGGAATAAAGGAAGGAAGGAAGGAGAGAACATAAGAAAGTGAAAAGGTGAGATGTGAGTATAGGGAAGGAAGGCACTCCTGATGAATATAGATTGAGGGAGTAAGAGGGACAGAGAGAGGGAGAGAGCTGGCCAGGGTAAGGACCCTGCTCCTCATCCATCAGTGTATCTGCAGAGGGATCGGGGCCGAGTAATGAGCCATGCACCCCTTTACACGTGTTGACGCTCCGCAAAATAAGATCCATTTACCTTCTGCGTGCCGTTCCGCCTGTTGCTGTGCCCCTCGAACACCCCCACTGAGCTCGCAGGTGAAGGCAGCCCACACCGTTCTCTTAGCCCTTGCTCTGTCTCTGATGGCAGCCTATCTCTCTCAGTGGGAGGAACCTGGAGGAATGAAGGATGGTCGGTACTTACATCGCAGGCTAATGATGGCCATGATGGGGCGCTATCAAGGTAAGAAAACGTGACCTTTTGGATTAGGCTTGGGATACATTTTGCAGTGCTGTTTCTCTGCTAAAATCCATTACATCGTGGTTCTAGACTGTCCTGATGCTGTCGGTACAGGGACTTAGATAGTATCTGCATGGAATATAATGAGCGCTGAATTAGCTCTGAACAGTTTCACACCGCATCCATATTCAGGCCTGATTACTTTCATTATCATCGATCTATGAGGCTTTTATTTTTCCTCATCAAGTTGCAAATTTGGATCTTCTTGTCCACTGTCCAGCCACTTTCACACCACCCTAAATGACTAATGATGCATTTAACTAGAGAATTAACGAAGGAGAGATAGAGAGAGAAAGAGAGAGAGAGAGAGAGAGAGAGAGAGAGAGAGAGATGCATTAACACTACGTCATACCTCCATGAAAATGGACTGCCCTCAGAAAACAAAAGGGCATGTTAGCGAGGAAGAAAAGAGATGCAGAGAGAGAGGGAGAGAGAGACAGAGAGAGAGATGGAGAGAGAGAGCTGTTGGGTGAACGGGAATGCGTCGGATAATGAGACATTTCTTTTACCCACCAGCCCTGTGTGTGTGCAGTACCGCGATGATACGCCTGTTTTCCCCCGGCCCCCATTATCTGTGCACTTGAACCCGAGCTAACAATGAGTTCATAGAGATCGAGAAGTGCCGGGCCCTTAATTGTATGTATTTAGTCACGCAAACAGAGGCAATGGCCTGAGAATGGCTAGTTAGTGAATGACATCATTTGAGCTGCCGAGTTGACTCAATAGCCCCATTGCAAATTTGCGCCACTGCAAAACATCCATCCTTCGCGGCTAAGCAAGCAGATCCGCCTGCACTCGCTCCAACATCAGCATGCACCACGTTTGGCTGGGGCTCTGTCTGTTGTTTTACCAGCACGCCTCTGCTTTATGATGCTCCCTCTGAACCCCGACAGACTCGCAGCACTCCCAAGTGATCCTGCCTCTTGTCACTCTTCTGATTTATGATTTAAGAACTGACTTTGGTTTAAAGGTGCTTGCCGGCCTGTTGGTGCAAACGCGTGACGTGTCAATCAGTCGAGCTGGTTGGTGGTGTTGGCGCTCCAGAGCTGCTCATCGCATCATGATGTTAGTGTGCCTGACTTCCTCTGCACAAAGGCAACACAGAGGGAGCATCCCTTCTCAAGCAGGGATGTCAGCACTCGAAAAATCAATCACCATCTGGCCTCCTCTATTCCCAGGAAAGAAAGAGAAAGAGAGAGAGAGAAAGAGAGAGAGAGAGAGAGAGAGAGAGAGAGAGAGAGAGAGAAAGAGAGAGAGAGAGATGGGGGGGTGGAGGGAATGGCTCAGTGGATGGGCAGAACCAAGCAGCTGTGCTCTGGCAGAGTCATGGTAGTACGACGAGTCCATCCGTCCGCACAGTCGGCCATTAGGCGTTGTGAGAATGACTCGCATTAGCCGCAGCAAGGTCACGCTAAGCAAACAGAGATAAGAGAAAAGAAAGCAGCGATTTGTCTGCTTGGCTAACACCATGAAACTGAGCAGGTCATCGGGTTTACTCTACAGGTACATACAAAAAAAAAAAACGCTTTGCCTCATACCCCTGGGTCTGCTGTTAAATATAAACATATAAATGCAAAGGTAAATAGTGCACACTGAGCTGAGGTTCTCTTACTGCACAGAACCGAAGTTGGTTGGGGTCTTTTTGGGGTGGGGAGGAGAGTGGGGGGTGACATGATTTTTGCTGCAGCATTGCCTCCTTTCAGTAGCACAGCTGTGTGAAAAATACCAGTCGGAAAAGGGTGCTGAGGCAGCAAAAGCATTTAATACTCAACAAACAGTTATCTAAGCCCATGTCCAATAACCCGACACCACTGTAATGTGACCTACATACTAAGTGAATAAGATTTTTTTTTTTACATCAGGGAGGGGGTGGGGAGAACAGCACAGAGCACACAGCTCATTCAGCTGACAGTAATTAAATAGCAAGTATTCCTTTCCACTGCCCTTTTGCCTCTCGGCCGGCTAAGAAAGTATAATGTAACAGAACATATTGTGCCCTCCTCTGTTTTGCCTCTCTCTCTTTTCACTCTCTTTTCTTTTAGGTTCAGTCGCATTTAATTAAACAATGAATTGAAGTTTGATATTGTATTTGATTTCCACCAGCTTTTTAAAAACAGAGCACATAATGCGTGGCCGACGGAAAGGTGTCCATTACAGCCCAAATGGGAAAAGCAACAATACCGAGACTTTATTGAGCTCCATCACTGTCACCACACCAACTTGGAAGGAGGTAAAGATCTTGCTGACACCGAACACGCAGCATGTCCCTTGAAGCTTAACAGGAGGAGTGAAACGTCAGCTTGTCCTTTACAGACAGGCAACAAGACCATGATGAAAGGAAGAGAGCACGAAGGATCCAAGGCCACCAGAAACAAAGCAGGAGCATGTTGCTCCTGAATGCCTTCAGTGCTGGACAGAAAAGAGCAAAGTCAGGGGAAAAAGAAAAGCTCCACAATCGTAACCCAAAAAAAGAAAGCAAGACACCAGGATGGCAGAGGACATCATCACAACATAACTTTCCAAGAGGATGACTCACTTCAGCAGATGGATTTTTGGATCTCTCCAAACAATGACACCCACATGCGATTATTTAACATTTTTTACATATACTATATGTAATGAAGCATTCGCTTTTAAAAGAGACCCTCAGTGCAAAATGTTCTTAATATAACATCTGTTTAGTGGGTTTCGAGAGAAGTCTCAAATGTACTCGAGTCAAAGTCCCAAATGGATCCAAATGCAGCACTGAGCGACGGGAATGATGTGTTTAGCATGAAGGCAAAGCATGCTTCTGTTTGGAAAGGCTAGGGATTATATAAATAACTACAGATGAGTCAGCCATGCAGTCTCAGGCCGCTACTCCTAAACCAGGATTCTTTTTAATCAAACAACATCACTGAAAAAAAATGCACGAAAGAAGAAAAAATCATGTGGATCAATTACCACACCTCAGGGGTGTCTTAATTGAATTTTCATCTACAGCTGCCACATGTTCGACTGGATGTAGGTGTCTTCTTCATTTGCATGAATGTGCTTCAAACAAGAGAGAGTCAAGCTGAAAATAAAAACAGACAAAATAAAGCAAGAAGGAAGAAATGAAAGCTACAGTGGGGGAAAAAAAAAGAAAAACGTCTCAACCCGTGCTATGTGAAAGAGGATTAAGTTAAATCTGAGGGTAAACCTAAAGTTAGGGAACTCTCTCGGGGAAAGGGGATGTGATCGTCAACAAGGCCGCTTTTGTGAACATTTGAGTAACTCTGAATTGTAATGTGGAAGAAAATAAAAACAAGGTAGAAAGGGCATGAAATTTGCTGCATCGAAGTTCTCCACGCGTCTTTATGCTGTTAATTCAATTACGGGACACTCGGGTTTCCCCTCTCTTCCTCGCTTGCATGCCACAGACAGCAGAAGCAGCGCTTTTCTTTAAAAATCCTCATACATAGAAGAACTGAGGTAAAGAGGAGCCTGAACAGCATCGGACTTTCTCTCTCACTTTTCATTCCTTCCCAGAAAGCTTTGCTGATGACCGCTGCTTCACGGCACTCCTAATTTTAAGCTCCTAACAATTTTAAGCTTCCATGTAGGAACCAGTCTCCATAGAGGAGAGCTCTTTTGTACACTTAAATACACCCCAATGTGTCCCTCAACAAAAGCGTCTCCCTTTCCTTTCTCCTAGGCTTTTTTTAATGCTTTAAGTTTAGGTGGTCTGTGGGTGGTGGATTTTTTTTTTTTCTCTCTCAACCTTTTTTTTTTTTTTTTTTTTAATCAAGCATTAGCCGTGCTCCCCATTCAGTGGCACAGCGACTATAAAAATTCATCAGGATTAAAATGACCTCACAAGCAAAATTAAAGTTCCTAAAGTACACAATGGGGGCTGTATCTTTTTTAACATGTCCTCAGGGCCTTGGGAACAGAATTGTTTCCTGACAAAGTGCTCCTGCCTTGACAATGGACACCTTTCAGGCCCTACACATGGACTGTCTTTAGACTGCAGGAGAGGGACTTATTTCACATATCAATCAAAGAGCAAAAAAAAAAAAAAAAAAAAACGAGTGAGAGAAGGGCAGGGAAAAAAGAAAGACCCTCGTCTAGCGCGCATGGTCCTTCAAGAAGTGAACAGATCAAAACTGAGTATATGCTGCGTTTATAGGGGCCATTCAGCGGTGTTTTGTGCAGAGAGATGGCGCAAGAAAGAAAGATTTCTGCGCATGAAAAGAGTGATTTAATCTGGGAAGAGATGAGAACACCGCATATCTGATAGACTGTATTTGAGTGTGTGTGCGCATACAAAGAGGTCTAAAAGCTTAAAAAGAATGTCATGAAGCAGATCATAGGTCCCGCTCTGATTTCTCAGAGTAAAACCATACCCAGAAAGTATGCCACTCAATTTCAGCTTCACACTCAAATGCACTGCGCTCACACACTCAACCTGCATACCCATAAAGGTTTCTCAGCATCACACTACCCAACACCCCATCGCTAATCAAACAGGAGATGAATTGGGTGTGGAAGGCAGTAATTCCAGATTGCACTTGACCAGCTCAGGCTGGATCAGAGAGAGAGAGACACATATAAATATAGTGTTCCTAGACAGCTGGATTAATGAGGCTCCTTAAAGGACTCCTTTATAGGTCAGTGGCTGCACAAGTCCATCTAATATCCCCAAAATCTTCTCATCTAGTGCTCATTTCATTATAGTGCAGAGAAAGGTGGAAGGAGAAAAAGAGATAAAAAACAAAATGTAGGGAGAAAGACAGAATCTCGTAAAACATATCAGCAACGTTAACTACAGAATTTCCTGATTAGCTGTTTATACACAATAAAAAGAGTATTGTGAAAAGCACAAATACTCTGCTTTGTCAATAATGAATACTAACAGTGCAGCCATCTTTTCTTTTTCTTTTAGAGTTACTACACACACGCATAAGAGAGAAGGAAAGTGTGCAGGAGAGAGAGAGAAAGACAGAGAGGGACAGAGAGAAAGACAAATAGAATTGTTATGTAACCTACCTCATCATTTCTGCAGTAGATGTAGTTGTAGAA
This sequence comes from Doras micropoeus, assembly GCA_028566355.1. Lineage (NCBI taxonomy): Eukaryota > Metazoa > Chordata > Actinopteri > Siluriformes > Doradidae > Doras > Doras micropoeus. The sequence goes on along the minus strand of JAOUQY010000038.1, from coordinate 7,478,050 downwards.
TTGGGGCAAGGCTTCTTTAGACAGGGCTTTGATAGGGTATTATATTAAACCTAATTAGATCATAGTAATAGCTTTAGGGCTCCTATGATAGATGCTAGCCTCTGGACCTTAGTGTACATTTTCTTAATATTTCAGCTTGTGTGCAGAGTGCAAATTCATCTTTTTACATGAGCCTGTGGAAGTGACACGAGACCTCTACACTCTTAAGGAGGGAAGGGCAAAGGAAGATACATGAAGTGTGTGAGGGAAAGTGAGAATGCATATGTATACAGTGGAATGCAATCATAAGTGTTGTGTTGTGTACAGACCTGCAGCATGCTCATGAGAGATCACTTTCATGCGAGTGTGTGTTAGGGTTGCCAGAATGAATTCCACTGTTAAAAAAACTTTAATAGCCATGCATGTGTGTTTTGAAAAGAAGACCCATGTTGGTTGATGTATGAGGAGCCTGAATGAATACTATACTGAAGTAGGATGTAGTAAAAATTACATGTAGTAAACAAAGTGTCCAGAAAAACTGGATTTTTTAAAAAGTAATTTATCAGTTATGCAAGTAAACTGCTTCTAAGGCTGTTGCCAAAAAGACACATAATGACTTTGTACTTAAAAAAATATGTACTCATAACACTACATTAAATAGTCTATACTCAAATAATGAAAGAAAACTAGACATAAACTCTGCAAAAATAAATTCAACATTATAAAAGGCTATTGGTTAAGAAGAGTAGTATCAATAACCAGTATCAATCATGGTGAAAGAGCTTCCTGAATTTTACTAAAGCTATTAAAAACACTCAAATGAAAAAGCTACAGGGGTTAGACAATGAAACTGAAACACCTGTCATTTTAGTATGGGAGGTTTCATGGCTAAATTGGACCAGC
>JAOUQY010000038.1:7427725-7453003 GCA_028566355.1 Doras micropoeus | reverse complement strand
TTTTTTATTATTTTTATGATTTTTATTATTATTGTTCTTGCTGCTGCTTTATTATTTTCATTTAAAAATATATTAATTGTACACATGACTGATTGTCATGATGGTGTAAGATCAAGCTTACAGTATGGGCTAAGGTATATACTTTCTTCAAATGACAAAATCTCAAATCTGTATGAATTCAAACCTAAAAATGGGTTCCTAGGTGACAGGAACTAAGATGACAATGCTTGACTCTCAAAAACGCCCTTTGGCCTTTATCCTGACCTCTCTTATTAACCTCCCAGGCTTTACATCGCTGAATCTGTGCATATATAACTCTTGTAGTTTTCTGTCTATGTGTTTATATAAGCATGCATATACATGTTTGCATATGTGTGTGTATGAGTGTGCTGCCTGCCACAGAGTGTGTGTTACGCCACCCTTCTTGTGTGTGGTCACCTTTTCAACGTCCATCAAGATTTCCCACTTAATCCCATTGGATCATCCCATCACTGCTTAAAGGGTGTTTATGTGTAATGGATTCCATCTTGCTCTCGTCACCTAGCGCCGTCCCCCAACCACCCCCCCCCCCACACACACACTCACTCTGATTATTAATGCATCTCACTTTTCTCACTCTGTTCCAGCAATCACAGCCACTTTTTCCGTTTTACACTACATTCAGCTCTTGTGTTTTCAGGATTGAGCATGGTGTGTAGTGTCATTAGATTCATTATAGAAACTGTTTAAAGGAATCATTTGGCAAAAAAGTAAAATGTATATATTTTTGACAAGTCATATTTTTTATATTGTCTGATATTAGATTATTATATTAGATTAGCCTCTCACCCAAAATCACTTCATAGCTCAAGTGCAAATATAAGGAAGCAAATATGACACCAAAAGTTTTAGGTGATTGAGTACATTTAGTGTATCTGGGTAGAAGATACACTAAATGTATTTTTCACTTACTCCAAATGTCCAAAAGTCAATCCACTGGTTGGTGTCCAGGGTTGCCAGGGTCATCAAACTGGACCAGTTTTGTCACAAGATTGTGAATGGAAGGTCTGCCACAAAGGACTACTTTAAACAGTTTAAAATGAAAATAAAGCTAATTAATCTCCACAAACCTAGGCGATGGCGAACAAAGGGACAGTGTAAGTGCAGGCTGTGATGTTCTTTAATAAGATATTGCAAAGATTGGGTGAAGTAAAGGGAATTATTGAAGTGGATAATATCTGTGATGATTCAGAATCGCCTTGTAGCTCTAGTACAATGTTTTGTCACTGAACACTTTCAGTGTAACTGGAAGATGTTTTATTCCTCCTGACCTTTTCCTTTAAGTAACTGCATTTTCACTTTCACCAAGTTCTTTTTCCCTATACATACGTGAGATCATATATACTTTAATATGGCACTGTTTGGAATAGTACAGTTATTTTTATTAAGGCCAGATGTGAGCAAGCTCATAGCCTAACTAACTGTGCTGTTTGATTAACAGCATGTTAAGAAAAAAAATCATACTGAACCTCCATAATTAAGATCACTCTCAAGATTACTCCTGACAACAGAAGTGAAGATAAGTGTAAGAGAAAGGAAGAGCGTAGACGAGTTTGACCTCTCTTCTACATACACTTATATTTAGTAGAGTGGCACAGAGCCTCACACTGTTTCAGTGATGTACACATGTAGGTAAATATACAGGACCCAAATATTTAGCTACAAAACTATAAATATATGAGAAGGAAAAAAAAGAAATGTAGAATTCATTTTCAATTTTATCTAAGAGTTATATATAACAGAGTTGCTCAGTGTTTTAAAAGTACTACAGCTATTCACTATACTAGTAAATAAGTGTATCATGATGTAATTTATCACAATAATAATATTGTAGCATCATATTGCCACCCCTGTACCGAAACGCTCCGTCATCCACTCGTACACACAAATAGTGAATTAAACGATAAAGACAGTGATACATCAATTTTTCCAAACACATATGTACATATACATTTCAAAGGGGACAAAATGAGACACAAAGATAGATGATCAGCATAATCTTAGTCCTAAGTAATGCTTTCGTTCGCAATAACACACACACAAACACACACAAACACACGCGCACACACACACACACACACACACACACTGCATATGCAAGGCTGCTGCAGGTGCTCTGGGACTCTAATGAAGACAAATAAATGTGCAGGAACGCTAGAAGTGCCATAATAACAAATAAAGATCAATACTGTTCAGGGGAGAATTATTAGCCAGCTTTGTGAATTTTAGCCAAAAGCCTATGGCTCTGATTTGCCTGTCTTACTTCCTCTAGTTCAGAGGATTCTCAAGACAACACCATATCTTTTGCTGTTTTTTTCTCCCTGTGTGTGCTGCTGCTGCTCTGTCTGGGTGCTCGGTGAGGCATTGCAGGTTAAGTAGCCAGCCAGACGTCACTCCACCTGGGCCATGAGCCTGCAACCTCTGAGGTTACAGGTCAGTCCACAGTACTACACCACCACCACCACCAGCAGCACATCGTGCATTGGTCTGCCTCCAAACCCAGCGCAGGAGGCCATTAATATAATCACAGGGATGTAGTGTGCGGCGGAGAGCCCCGAGGCTACAGCAATCAGTAGGGCACAGAGAGAGAGAGAGGAAGCGAGAGGCGGAGGGAGGGAGTGGCACAAGAGAAATAAATACATAAACGAAAGGAAAGTCTCCCAGAGCTTCCCCGGATCGAGCCGCACTGAAACCAGATCACAGAGGATCTTCGGTCCTAAGAGAGGCGAGCGGCAGGACGTGGGTGTGTGTGTGGGTTTGGGGTTGTGTGTGTGGCGGTGCTGAGACCTCCCATGAAGAAAAGAGAGAGTGAGACAGACAGAAAGAGCGAGAGAGAGATCATGAATCTTCCTTTCCCAACCTTAGGCCTTTTCTAGCTGGTTGATCTAGCGATGACTGGTCACAGTACCATCATCATGCAAATTTAAACAGAGACGATCTTTTACCCTCCTCATGATGGCCCACACGTACAGTGGAAAGTGTTAATTATCAACACCAGAGCACCCCCCCCACACACACATGCACACACGCACTACTCACCAGCTAAACTTGTTATAAATGTCTCTTTATAATTGCATATATAATACGAGCACGTGACTTTCCCATTCCTGGATAAAAAAATCACTGCTGTTAGCAGTAGTGACATTATCCTATGATTCTGATATGAAAAAAAGAATGTGTATGCACAGCAACAGGAACATATTGCTCATTTCTTTCTTTGGAGTATAGCAAAAAATCAAGCAATTATTCAGCAGAATGTAATGATAGTGTTAGCTAAGTAGTACTAGTAGCACGCTAGTTTCCAAAGTTTCAAAATTCCTCCTGAGTGGCAAGACAGAATTTGAATAGCAATGAAGGGACGGCATTTTTTCTCTCCCCTCTGGTTGAGAGCAACACTGGCCAATCATGGTCATCTGTGAGCTTATGTACGTGAAAGAGGGCAGATAGAGCTTTCTGGCGAGTTTGTTACATTGCAGGAGTGGCAGTTAAAAAAAGATGCAAAGGCTGACTTTATGTGTCTCAGAGGAATCACATGCATTCCCCATAGTAAATGGGGGAAAAAACAGAATATATATGACAAATAAAAATGAATCCTTCCTGCAAGATCATTTCGTTTTCCCATTAGCACAAATTAGAGAATTTGATTTGCATCTGATCTGACCATTTGTTTAGCTTACATTAGCTTACACCATTTGCTTTGAGTACATAAAAATGCATCTTGTCATATGACCTGGGCTGCAGTCAGAATGACCTGCTGCTGTAATTCTGTAATTCTGTTAGCACATCTTGAACCTTGTCTGCTTTCTTCTAGCACAGTGCACTTTTCAAACTACACTGTCCAAAAGAGCAGGCAGGGACAGGAACTGATACATCCTGTACAAATTCACTTGACCTTGGTTAGCCTAGAGCCTATTTTTGACACATTTTCTGACACTTTGAGTGGATTTATATTGAGTTCTCAGCTTGAACTGGCTTAGATTTCTTTCCTCCATGTCCTGCTCTTCAGGCTGAGAGTAAGGTGACAGGATCGTCCATGCCCATTTTTGCTGATTCGTAATGTCAAGCTTATTTTCTCAAACAGTCCAACTTTCCCTGACGCTTCCTTCCTCCCTGATTTAATTGATCTTTCTCCCAATTAAATCAATTGAGACAGATAACAATATCAAGTGATCAAAAAAGAAAGAACAAAAAATCTTAATTACAGAAAACTGCCCCAAAAAAGCATGAAATATATTAAGGGTAAATGCTGCTGCATAGTGTGAGGAAGAGGAGGTGGAGGAGGAGGAAGCATCTTAAGACTTAAAAGGTGTAAAGGAAGGCGTACGTCAGGGGAATATGTTCCAAGGGGCCTTTTAAAACTCACTTAGGCAATAACGCAGATAAAGGCAAATTCCCTAAAGTAAATACTGTTTAACTCTCACCTTCAGCAGCAGTTACTTTTAAAGAGTCTTCACAGGAGTGACAGCTCTTCACAAACAAAAGCACTGCTACTGTATAGTGATGGCAGGTGAGATGTACAAATGTTTAAATGTGTCTGAGTGTGTGTGAGGGAGTGAAAGTGTGTGTCAGAGGAAGAAAATCGTGAAGCAGCCTATTTTTATATGTATAATAAGATCACTATCATGCTCACTACAAATGATTGTTTTAAAAAAGATAACACGATTCCTCATTTCATTTTAGCTTTTAACACAAAATGCACTCGTGCAGTCAAAACATGATTTTAAAATCATTAAGACTCGGGTGTTAAAAAGACATTTTAAAACACTGAGACGTGAATCGGAGTGCAGTGCAACATGCATAAAGTGGGACTGTGTGACAGTGCACTGTATATTTCTGTCTCTCTGAAACAAACAATCTCTATATCCTTCACCATATCCTTCACAGTTTTGCTAAAACCTCCATGGCTAAAACAGCTCAAAGATACACATACATATACTTAATGTTTGTCTCGGTGTGCTCGGCGATGCTGCAGGCCTGGAAATGTGGTGTGAGAAGAGAGGTGCTCACAGAAGAGTATGTGTTCAAAGCTTGGAATGTTCGTTAACATTCAGATCTATTTATTTACTTTTGCTTTGCCAGAAAAAACAGTAATATTCTATTAGGACTTTCAGTGGGCTGAAGAATCATGTTTAAGATACATGGATACATGGCTTAAAAAAAAAGTCTCAGTTTGAAATAAAGATGCACTTTATTTGAGGTGTATTTGAATAAAAAGAGCTTCGTCTTCCTGAAAGTGTTTTGCAAGACAATATATTTGTGCTTAAAGCTCATCAGCAATCATTTTAGCAGAATGTTTTAAAATTTCACACTCAAACAAAGTTAGCTCCTCCCTTTCTCAGCAATCTCTCCAAAACCACACCCCCAAACCAACAGTGATGTTAAAAAATGGCTGGAGGTTAGCATAAACAGGAGCGCTATCTGACCTGACATGCACGAAGACCGATAGCACTGGTAGACCTGATCTCTTTGATGTTGGTTAGCCATATTTTTTCTACTATTAATAGCACATGGGGTACCTCAGAGACTAGCTTTTTATTCAAAGCAGATATTTTTAAAACTGCCAGAATGTAAGACTTTTTGTTAAATAGTACTACAGGTTTGTCTGGAATTTGTCAAAAAAAAATCGAACGTATCCTTCACTTTCCTACATGCACGCAAAATTCTTCAATCCCATAACTCCGAGCATAAGTACAAGTATATAACGTCTTTACTTTAGTGCGAGGGTTCACACAATTTTTCAGCCCCTTATATATATAAATAAATAAATAAATAAATAGAATTCCACACACCACTCAATTCAGATTTATTTCATGACCATTATTTAAATATGTATTATATATTATATTATTTAAATATTATTTTGTTTATTTACTTGACCCATAGAGTGTTGTGTTTACACTTTCCACCAACAGAACACATTACATTAGTCCATGTGGCCAAGTCTGGATTAAACTAAACTGAACTAAAACCTCCGTAACAAATATAATCACTTGACTGTGATTTGCGTGGCCAGATCCCACTTTGAGACCCTGCTGTAGTTCATAATCATACTTCATACTATCACCAAACTTCGTAGCATTTGACTATACAGAATACACTTGCTGAAGGAGTAATGATTTATAATCCGACTATCGGGTGTCCCCCAAAAGAGGATGGGTTTCCTTTCCAATCTTGTTCTTCCCAAGATTTCCTCCTCATTTAGCCTCGGGGAGTTTTTCCTTGCCACTGTCGCCTCTGGCTTGTTCATTACGGATCTAAATTGACATCCGGATTTTTATAAAGCTGCTTTGTGACAAATGTCTGTTGTTAGCACTGCTATGCATATACTATTTAATTGAATATGATTCAATAAATGTTCTACTCTATTCTATTTTGAGATAAGATACGGACCTCATCTTTCACTTAAAAGCTCAGGAAGAAATGTGGCGAAGCACTAAAGAGCTCTGCAGACAGCCGGTCATCTCGCTATCACCACTGCCACACACACACACACACACATACACACACCCACATACACACACATCTCTAGTGGCTTGTTCAAGTGCATGGCGCCGATATGTTAAGTACATCACCCTCTCTTTATGACAACGTCTCTATCTTTCACTTTCTAGCATCACTGGCTTCTCTTCCTTTGTAAACCATTTCCCTCTCTCTCTCTCTCTCTCTCTCTCTCTCTCTCTCGCTGCCTCTCTAGCCTTCTCTCTTTATCTCTCCTCCCCTCTCTCTCTCGCTAATTCACAGGGTCTGGTCTGTCTGTGCGGCTGGAGACGCCAATGCTATCATTATCAGCCAATTCAGCCAGCCGTTAAATGGTGGAATCAGGAGACATTTGCTCTCCTCCACTATCGCTGTGACATCATTACCGGGAGAATCAACAGCACAAGCACTCTGACCATGTGTGTTTGCGTGTGTGTGTGTGTGTGTGTGTGTGTGTGTGTGTGTGTGTGTGCGTGTTGTGAGTGAGCGTGTGCAACATAAAATATGGTGTTGTGGAGTAAGAGTAACAGGGTCCTACCTGTGAGATAGTAAGAGATGTAGACGATCGTCAGAGGTTTCCCAAATGTTGAGTCTGGGGAAAGAGAGAGAGAAGGAGAGAGAAGGAGAGAGAAGGAGAGAGAAAGAAAGAAAGAAAGAGAAAGGAAGGGAGAAGGATAAAGAGGATTATAGAGCTGTTTTCCCATTCAGGGTTAATGACAGCTACAACATTTGCACAGTTTCTTTTTCTATCGCTCCTACTCACTCTCTCGCCTCTTCATAACATCACTCTAATAGCCACCTGTGAACCTCCATGACCACATGATCCACTCTCCACTCCAGGCTTCTGGAGTAGTGTCACTACTGTGTCTCTGGCCTGCTCCTCCCTCAAGAATAAATCATCATCGTTTAGCTAATATCCATTTTTAACCTTGCTCCCTGATTAACAGCACTGCACCCCCTCGTCCACGTCCCCCGTGTTACAGTGCTGCCGAATAGCGTTTCACTGTTTTTGTATCACGCTTTTTTCACCTTGCCATCACTCTTAAATGATAGGTACTTCAACCGCAACACAAATAACATTTCATTAACCATGGCTGTCACGTCAGTTTCAAAGTGCTGCTATCAGCATTTTAACCTTCACCTGCGTGAGTTGCGGAAAAAATAAATAAAAGGCATGTGCGTTTTTAATGAACTAATAAAAGAAATCCCCTCCCTGCTCAAAACAACAAGGGGAGTATATCAGAGGTGATGGAACATGAAACATATGGAACACATGTGAGCCCACGGCAATGACTGGCCTTTAAACGTATCCGGATAAATAAAAATAAAACGTAGTTAAAACAGATATATGTGCATATACACGCAGGAGAAACAGAGAGAAACAGAGTCAGATCAAAAGAGCCGGACTTAACACGGTCAATTCAAACAGCCTGGATCCAGTCGGTGCCCCCTTTAATATCTGACTGCTCATGATTAGGAATTGTCAAAATATTTGCGGCAGCGGAATTCCAACAGGCGAGTGACACGTGTTCCCCTAAAAAGGGCCCATCTTCCTCGAGTAACAAGTCGAGAGAATGAGTGGAGACAGCAAACCTAAAATCCCCCAGGCTACAGAAATCCAGCTATTGTAGTAACAACCCGCGAGACCTGGCTGGGAATGTACAGCTTTCAGAAGCACTTCTCATCCTATTTGTAGCACGGCCACTGATGTGTGTGTGTGTGGGTGTGGGTGCACAAGTGTGAAAAAACAGCATCAGTACATCAGGTCACCATATTCCTTGTACTCATTTTTTGCTTTTTCAAAACCATATGAAACTTGTTCTTGATAAATCCTCACTGGGGTTTGCCTATCATTCCAAAATGCGCTTTTTCTTTTTTTTCATTTTTTTTTCTCCCCTCCTCTCCTCTATTTTTTTTTGTTCCACAAGGCAAGTTTCATTAAAGATCCAATTATGCAAATCAGGTCCTGAAGAGCCAGTTGAATATGCAGTATAATAGTGTACAGTAATAGTTCAACACAATATACGGCATCAGGGGCAGATTTACGAGGCAACATAACTGCACTCCTGCCGTCCTTTGGAGGAAACCTCTTGATCATAATTAAAGGTGCAGGGGCCCTCTTTACTCTCTGTCGGCAGCCATCTTGCCCAGGTCCCTCAAGGGGGACCCTCTCTAGTGGCCCACCCTCTAAGGTCATGACCTGGAAACAGCTTGAGAACAGGCATCATTAAACCCTCTAATTATCTTGGGACACGTCGCACCACAGATATCCGTTAGTCTCAACTATCCCACTGAGCCATCGGAGGAATCTAGCACTATCTGCGGCCCTGCTGGTATTTCTCGGCATTTAAAAAGCCCTGAAAAGAATTTCAACAAGGATGACGCTACGTGCTTAGACCCGGTGATTGACAGACAGTTGCCTGGTTGCACAAAGCCCTTGTCTGGTGAGATGGCATGGCTGTAATTTTGTGCTCTTCGACAGCTCAGCAGCAGATCGTTCCCTCACCCTGCACTCGACACAAAGCAACATTTTTATTAACCGTCCCAAAAAAGTCCTATAGATTTAAGAGTGGATATCGTCACACATATTACAAAAGCAAACAAAAAGGGCAGATGGAGAGAGATGGTGGAGTGATTAGAAGGCTGTCATTGGCTTAAAGGGCAAGGCCAAAGCTGAGGCTCTCTGACTGTCTCTCTCAAGGCTGTATAAACCCGAGCGACTCGACACAGTCTACTATTGAGCCGAGGGGCTGAGCGTTCGCTCTCAGGCCATGAGGACGCACCTCCAAACCACACCTCCTCATAAACAGGCCAGATGGAGAAGCACTGCAATTGAACTTCATTCATTCTAGGTCACTTTCCCAGATCGAATAAAAGTGTGCTTCTAACACCCACCCCAAAAACAGGATTAGGTCACACTTTAAGAATGTCCCTATCATGAACTTCATAAGACTGTACAATGTAATGCTTGCATTCCTCAAAATATTGCTTGATCAAAGGGTGTTATGTGCTCAGACTTTTTTTCCTTCCAAGAAGTGGCACTTAAAAGGAATCAAGCGTAGCAACAACCAGTTGCTGAGCTCTTCACTGAGAGACGAGGTTCAGATGGTATGCATCATGTGTGTATTGTCTATATGATAAACCCGTTCCCAAGAATCTCAAAGAAAGACAGAAAGACAAATAGAAAGCGAGAAACTTATGCCCAATCATTCTCTCTTTAAGCGTCCCAAAGGAATGAAAAAACCTTGCTTGAATAAAAAGCACACATCTGTTCAGCTCAGTCATCTGTGCTCAAGTTAGGTTTCACTGTGATACAAGCTTATTCTGCACTTCTCAGTATTATTGAAAGCAGCATTACTCGATAGATTTTCCTCATGGAAAGTGCCTCAGGGTGGGGTAGAGAACACTGTATTATCTTGGACCCCTTGTATCCCTCTCTCTCTTTCTCCCTCTCTCTCTCTCTCTCTCTCTCTCTCTCTACCCCGGCAGACAGACAGACGCTCCTTCTGGTGGCACCCTGGCACGAGGCAGTAGAGACAAGCTCATTCGTCACCACCTCATCTGTCAGGGCACTCTTTATTCTTAGATCACACACTGATGTCTGTGATTAGCCTGTTCAAAAAACTTCCACTCTTTAGCCCTCTCTCTCTCTCGCTCGCTCTCTCACTCTCTCTCTCACATACAGAATGTCTAACAAATCAGCACTCAACTATAAATGACAATAAATGACATGCAGAGCATTAAATGTTCTTCTTTCAACTATAATTATTTGCTAAAGACAAAAGTTGACAACTGTCAGTAGTCACAAACTAACTCCCATTTGTATGTTGTGTGCGATGACATGATGAACTGCGTCTTCTGCACTGCATGACAGATATTGAATGATGGGTCTTACAAGCTTAATCAATTCAAAAAGACGGGCCTAAAGAGTAAAGTAAGGCACTGCAGTTTAAATGTGTGATGGTGGGACAATGCTACAAGGATTTCTGGTACAGATTATTGTGTTGACACACCCTAACTTGTAACATGACAGTAACAGAAGAAACTTTGAAGAATAAAAATATGCAGTGAGTACAAAAAAAAAATCTTACTGCACACAAAAGCAACAACAAGCTCAATAATAATAATAATAATAATAATAATAATAATAATAATAATCCACCTACCTATAAAAACAGAAAGCAATTAATTTGAACAATAATTATGTTAAGCATTATCTCCATAAAGTTTAAATAGTTTTACCATGAAACTGTTCTATTGCTAAACTGCTGATTTTACACTGTTACAGTGATTAGGGATAATATATTACTCTTTTCCCCTATATTTAACTTAACCTTGCTCATTAAGGTTATTAACAAGCCTCAGCAGAGACTAATGCCTGTGTGTTACCCCGCGAGCATCATGCAAGCACCCCAAATAAATAAACACGGCTCTCTGCGTTTGTAGGGATTCTGCTGCCACTCGGGGGAAAGGCCGTAGTGTTCCGAGCCACAGGAGAGGGGGGGTCTCCACAGCACATATCAATTAATACCTAATCGTCCTGGCCCTGCTACCACACCACCACTACCACCACCCCCAAGAGCAGCCTGACTAAGGTCCGGGCATCTGGAAGACAATTTCCTCCAATTAAAAGGAGCAGAGAAGCATTTAAGTGTGGAATGGCTGTTTGATCACGTCTCTAAGGCTCCAGCCTGGATCCAGTCGGCTGAGCCGGAGACTGACAGCCCTGGAGAGATCAGGGGGGTGGTCGTGGGGGTGAGAGCAGGTCATTCGGCGTCACTCATGCCCCCTGCTCAGCCACGAGCCATGGCACCAGGCAGGGATGCACACACACCGAGCAAACCGGGGGACACAGTGGCTTTCCCGGCTGCTGCCAAGTTCCACCACGCAACACGCACTCTGCCTGCCGAACGAGCACAAGACGCATATGTAAATGAGAGCGGAGACACCAGGGAGGAGACATTTTGACAGGATTGGCTTGGGCTGTTTAGCCCTGTCGAACTGCTATCAGATCTATTGGCAGAGTATTTTCACAAGAGTCTTCATAACGCTTCCTCCTTCACTGAATTTCAATGACTTGAGTATTTCTTTTTTCCTCCCCCCAAAAAATGTAGCTGATATTTGACTCACAACAGCCCAACGAACGATACACTAAAACTTAGTGGCATTCAGGTAAAAAATACAATTGTTGCTAGTGCGTAATATGCTCATATTAATTAGTCAATTAATTGTCATTTTTTTATAATAATTTATCTATATTTTTAATCATAGGGTTTAGCTTTGTCTAAAAAGTTTAATGATAACAGAACAAATGCGCTTTAGTTTGAAAAAAATGTACTGAGTGCCAAGAAATATGTTATAAAAATTGCACAAATTATGGCCTGTAACTCAATTCATACAGACTTCTTAATACACATGCTAGACTCTTGTATTTTTTTCCTTTATACTACTCAATGTAAATGATCATAACACATACTGTTTGTAATTTCCCTAATTTTAATTCACGAGTTTAGTCCAAAACGCCACGTTTCAGGGGCACGTTAATGCTGACCCCACATATGTATGGGGTGTAATACTAGAGGTTTGAACCGTGTGAGCAGACTGCATGTCAAATCAAAAAATTAAAAGCTGAACTGAGAACAAAATGTCTAAGCCCAGACACTATTACACATCTTTCTCAAATACAGTGTAACAGGACGGTGTCTTACTTACACTGAGTATCTGCACAACCTGTTCCTGACCCTTAGCTTTAATAAGGAATGTTCCTTTCAACTTACAACAAAATAAAATGTCAAATTTAAAATAAAAAAAATAAAGATAAGGAAAATTATGGCTCTTCACAATGATAAGTGATATAAATAGATAAATAGCAGTTATAAATTGCACCCTGAATTCTAATGGACTGCAGCGCTCCACTTGTTAGGGTCACATCTCTTTCTGTCTATCTTTTTTAAATGGTCTGCTGTCTCCTTTTAAAACTCACAGTGAGGACAGAAGGAGACACCTGCAGTTAGAATGATGGACCTATCGGACAGTGCTGATTTTCTAGTTATTTACAAAGACTTTCCTGTATTTGGAAAATCCTAATGCTGTGCAATTTGATAAAACAGCAAGCCGATGTTGCGTACTTTATTCTACTTATGTTCATTCTGATACAGTTGAACTCTTACAGGAATTAAAATGAAGGCAACAAAAGGATGGGGATGACTTATTCTAAATATCTAATGATGTCTAGAAAATTTATGATGTGAGAAAACCTTTACCGTCCCTGTATAGTTAAATGTCATATTTCATGCTATTAACATGGCAGTGCTCGGCGCTCTCTCTCTCTCTCTCTCCCTCTCTCTCTCTCTCTCTCAAGCCTCGCAACTTTCTGTTTTTCTCGTAAAAATGCGTTATTTCCCAAAGCGACTACGCCCTCGACAGTCGTTAAAATCTCCATTTTCTGCCAATACGTGCAGGTTTTCTTTAGATAGAAAAGGGATTGTTAAAGCCTCCTATGACATTTACCCCTCGGTTGCTGAATGCCATCATCATCATCACGTCCCTCCGAGCATAATGTTCCTGAGCGGCTCGATCCGAGCACAAAATGGCAGGTCTCACCGGCAAATCCAGCGCACAAAGTTTGAACACACGGCAACTTCAAGCCTCAGCTCCCTCGAGATCTGTACGAGGCTTCGCCCAAACTCCACACGGAAACGGGAAGCGAGAAACTTTAGAGCAGAGACTCGGACAGAAAAGTTTCGTTTTTCTTCTTCGCCTTCTTCTTCTCCTGAGCTCCACATCCAGCCGGTCAGCAGTAGTAAAGTGGAGGGCGCGTTACTTTTACGCACAACCTGCCTTTCATACCGTTGCGCGTCAGACAGTCGTGAAGCACGGACTAGAAAAATAAAGTCAAAGAGATCACGTTTATCATGTTCAAGTTAATGAGCATGAAAAAGTCCGTCCACTTCTTTGGTCGCTTTCGATTGGAGTCTCCTCTCTGACCACCGCGCACTAAAGCCTCCCCGCTATTAGACATATTTAATTATACTGCCCTTATTTAATCATATAAACAAGAGGACTGAAACATAACGGTACAGCCGCGACATGTACACATACTGAGCCTGCACTTTGCACCACACACAGACGCATAAAACGCACCAAAGCATCCCGAGTCATAAAGCGTTTCACTTCTTACCTTTATATATGAAAGAAACTCGTGCGCTGCGTGAAGCTCGTCTTGTCTGAATGTTGAAGCGCGGCCCACATGATTGACCTGCGATCGCTTCTGCTGAGACGAAAAGAGGGGGAGAAAAGTGCGCTCCGGACCTGTTAGGAGCGTCCGCCTCCGGGAGCCCTATCCCACAGCTCCGCACGCTTCAGACAGGATTTTTTTTTTAATCGCCCTTTATTTGATTAATATTTTTTCTGTGTATCAACGCGTTCATTGATACCAGTCACCCGGCATCGCAAGACATTTCCATCTCTCGCCTTGCGCTCCCCCTGTCTGGTAGGTGAAACGCGCCGCGCCGTTTAAGAGCAGCTCTCCATTGTCGTGTAATTCGCTTCGCTCGACTCCGACGGGTCTAAAAGGCGAACCCGCGGACAAAACGACACCACTGCTCTGGAAATAATCTCTAATCGCCCCAACGTGAACGAGAACATTTGCTACATCGCAGCCTCATATTGACCCCGACTGTCCCGCTGTAAAGACTCTTATTAGACCCGCGTCACATCGGCGCTCTTGTTTGTTCACACGCCGCTTAATTGGCTTCGTCGTATTAGAAATAATACTGTGCGTAAAGCCTGTACTGCTCAAGGGGAATTTATTATATTAAAAATAGAGACAGAGAGAGATTTTTACCTTTCCGCAGAAGTGTCCCAAGTCCAAAAGAAAAAGTCCAGAGGAGAGTAAAGGAGCGGAAAGGCGAGCATCAGTCAGAGAAGTCCGGAGTGATAAAGCGCGGCGCTCCGCTGCACTGTAACCTTGCGGCGTGTTTAATGTAAATAAGGCAGTTATGTTGCCAGTCGCAGCATTACGGACGCACAGCGCGGGTTGTGATTTTTTTCCCACCCTCCCTGATGAGAATTAATATTCTGACACGGTGCTAAGGAGCGCTTTTTAAACCAGACGGATCAAAAGCACGTCTATGCGTAAATATTATATTAAATTGGCACTCGGCGGGGCGCAGAAGCACCAAATGCTCATTCTGAGCTTTAACAATAAGGAAACGCACCACATAGAGCAAAGGTACAAGCAGGGGGGACTGACTTTATAAAAGGCACTTGGATGAGGGCAGAAAAGTTTTGGGCTGAACTTCAGAGACAGGACACCGCTCAAGAGGATGAGGATGGTGATGAGGATGCTAGGACAGATTGTGCTGTTATAGGGCATGCAATAATACATTGAGTGTCCCCGAGTTGACAAAAGCTGCTGTTTCAACGGGGTCTTTGTTGTAAGATAATGATGATGGTGTAATTATGGGAAAAGGTTTTTGGGGAAAAATAATAATTAGAATAAGAATAAGAAAAAAGTATCAAATGCTATGGTGGACTGGTGGTTTCGTCGTGCATGTGACTTCACAAGGGTGATAGTAGACATGGGCATAAAGGAAGCCGGACAATGGGAGCAAAGGACAGTCATGAGTGATTTTCAGCCAATGATTGATTAATTATTCAAAATATCTTGCAATCAGAAGGGATGAGGAGGTGAATAGGTTATGGAGGAGGTGGGGGGGGGGGGGGGTGCCTAACATTAGTCCCACAGACACTCAGTCTGACGAACTTTAGAATTCATGTAGATAGAGGCCTCCTTGTCCTCTGTGCCCCCAAAAACACCCACGAGAAGGTCATGATGCACTCCAACGTACTGACTTTCTTTTATAATTTAGCCTTCCCTTTATATCCTGGTGTATGATATATTTCAGATCCGGTGCTTACACGACTGATAATGTCATATTAAAACAATGGAACTGATTATGAACAGTGATCTGGTTACAAACTGGGTATTTTATATAACATGAGCACATTTTATCTGCTGAGGTATATCACTCACTTTAGACATGCTGCAGAGATTTTTTAACTCATATGCATAATTATATAATATATGGGGTTCTTTATGTTTGCAGGTTTTAAATTTTATTTTAAGCGAGTTTTTTATCCTCTTACACACACACTGTGTACACATCCTGTATACTGGATTTATATACTAAAATGCCTGTATTTTAAGTACACTTATCCAATAATGAATAAATTGGCAATTCAGTATATAGATCTCTAGGTCTCTCAAAAGAAGCATTAATAATTATTAACACCACCAAGTGAGGACTTCACACTTTCTTTCCAGACAAAACATATTTTTTTAAAGATAGCACATTCATTATTCACTATGAAAATCAGAATCTCATGCTGCCCCCTTAAATGGTTAGGAATTCTGCCTGCATTTTCCAGTTTGATGTGTATGAAATTCCTTTTTTTGAACAAATTCCAAAATAAAAGTTTGTCTCAAAAGAAATTAGCATAACCATCCCATCAATAATATCACTATCTCTATGGGAGTGATAGTGGGAGCAGTAGGGGAGCTCCTTTGCTCCATTCTCCATGGATCAGCAGCGTGTTCTCGGCTTCTTTTGAACTTGTTAGAGCAAAGTCAAGTGATTCTTTATCTGTGACAGGCCAGACAAAGCGCCTGCGATGGGAAAGCAGGTCAAAAAGGAAGTTGCCATATGGACTTCAACATGCAAATTTATAACCATATAGGACATGGAGTACATCCTATAAAAAAGGGGGCCTGACCATTTTATTTTTATTTTTAAAATTTTATGCATATATATATATATATATATATATACACTCTGTCTGTTAATTCTGTTAATTCACTTCCTGTTGTGTCTAGTTTAACAAACTAATTTGGATTCATTGCCTTTGCTCAGCTAATGCCAGCCTTATAGATTTTAGGTTTAAAAAAAGGATTTAAAAAAAGCAAACTCGTCACATTGACCCATGTGTTTGGAAGGTCAGCATTTCTGATTGATCACTTTTTGTCTCTGCAAATATCAGGATGTATCAAGAATCAAAAGGGGTCCCTGTCATGCACAGAAATGTTCAGCACACATAATTCCTCATCTGCAACAGGTGCAGAAATGAAAATGGTTCTTCAGCCTACTGAATTTTTATTACTACTCTGATTAGAAGATATTTCTAATAACAAAAATAACTTCAAAAACTTTAGTTGGTCTGTATAAAGACAGTATTAAATTCAACATGGATTTATGCTTTTCTTCTGCAGAAATATCATGAAAATATGCTTAGAAAATATGCTTAGATTAGAACACCTTTCTATCTACAATATACGGAGTACACAGAGTATAGTGTATAGAGTATAAACCTACTAAGGACAACAGACTTTAAATGAAAAATAAAAATAATCTGCATCTATAATTGAACAGAAAATCAAAATGTGGACTGATTTTACACAACACAATATCATATAATGAAGACATTACCAAGATGAACCTTTTTTACAGTTAACATTTTGAAAATCAGTTTCATTTCTTTAAGACCACGGAATGAAGCGCTGCCACGGACTTTATCTTTTACCTTTATGTTATATATCTATTGCAATAAAACTCTTCTTTGGCTTTGACTGAGGCTAGTGACACTGATTGAAGGATGGCATACTGTGGGTCTAACAAAATGGTCATGGTTGTCATAAAGTCTCAAAACTCTGTCATGACGGGCTCATCTCTCCAACGTGCTTGGGACACGTCCAAGACAGCAAGCCTCAAAAACAGACACGCCACTGTTCACTTTTCAAAGAAACGAAGATGGTATTACTTCAGGCCTCTCTCTGTGGACTTGGCACCTTGGATATAGCCATTTAGAAACATTTTTACACTACACATTCAAACAAATGCCATTTCCAACAAAGCAACAAGCCCTTTTATATCTTGTCAAAGGAGGAGACTTGCCCATAAACCCCTGCATATGTTTGTTTGTGTGTGTGTGTGTGTGTGTGTGTGTGTGTAGTTAGAGCCTGCCTCTTCCTGCATAAGCATTTCAGCTCAAAACCAGCCTGATAGTTTATATCTTCATACAAATACACCAGAATGATTTTCTCATAAAAGAAAGAAAGAAAAATGCATCACTTTTTAAATCAAGCTTCTCTTTATATAATCTGTTCCAGGTCTTTGATGAAGAAAAGTTCTCAATGTATCATAGTGACTGATTTAATGGGAAGGGTGTGAGCACAATTTCAAACAATGTGATTTTCTGAACCCTATGTGACTCTAAACTTTTTTTAAAAATTGCACTTAAAAATGACATCAATTACCCTTTCAAGTGTGACATCAACTAAATAGGAGCACTACCATAACAAACACAAGGCACAGGGTATTTATTCCA
Organism: Doras micropoeus; assembly: GCA_028566355.1. Lineage (NCBI taxonomy): Eukaryota > Metazoa > Chordata > Actinopteri > Siluriformes > Doradidae > Doras > Doras micropoeus. The sequence goes on along the minus strand of JAOUQY010000038.1, from coordinate 7,435,102 downwards.
TACACTTTCATCAGTATTTGATACACTGGCCCCTTATGGGCATGTTCCATAAAAGTTTTCTGAACCCCGATATCCTTCTCTTCTGATTCTGAAGGGATGTTTGGACAACAGCCTAATGATGATTCAACAAAATACTGCAGAGACAAATATTTAGAGCCGAGTTCTAGGTTTTCATCATCTTGGTGTGATGTGAGCGTACGAGTCGGAGTCGCTTTCTCGGTTTATTCTTCGGACCACATCTGTGTCTGCCCTTGATGAATGGAAGGAGGTGTATAATGTCTATGACTGATAACTGGACCAATGCTAATTTAAATCATCTGAATCAATGTCTGGTCTGGCAAAAAAAGAAAGAAAGAAAAAAAGTAAATGTAAAACATCTGATTCAAACTGATTACTAACAACATTCAGCATAAGGCGTTTAATAACAGTTACTGCATGCTTAAAATATCCAGGCTTTTTTGAAAAGCCCATTGAGCTTATATCTCTTAGTAAAAGAAGCCACTGTGTATGTGTGTGTGTGTGTATGTGACTAAAGGAAACGCTCTCCACATGAGCGAGAAGAGAGCAAACAAACAAAAACAAACCGAACACCACAATTACCATGGAAAGGCTTCTGCTGCCTAATCAGAGTCTCATATGCTTCCTTAGAACTTCTCTTGCCTGCCTTCTCTTGATCTGGCTCGGGATTCAAAAATAATAGGACCCTGACTCCTAAGCCGGTAAAACACGAACTCTCTCTTTTCTCCTTGACGCCCACTTTCAGGGGACGTGAAATCCGCCGAACAGCCTTGTCGAAACACTCTCTGAAACATCAACGTGGTTGCCCATATCCGTCCTTATTTCTGAGCCATCATATTTTACTATTACCTATCAATTGGTTTCTAATCGCGGTAATGAGGCGTCTGTCGTTTGGTGACAGAGAGCTAACGGCCTCTGTGGGAGCATTAAGGAGCCTGGGTTATGCTGTGGGCCGTTAACTACCTACAGGCGCTTGCTAATGGCTCCAAATGACCTCCTCAGTGGCTATTAGCACATAATTAGAACCTTGCAGACCATCGATGACTTCCACTGGACATGCGTGCCTCTTTGCTCCTCTCCCTCAGTCTTTGTTTAATGGTCAAACTACACTTACACACCAGAGCAGGACTTCAGTCACTGCATTAAGTTATTTGTGGCTTCCTGTATCCTGTGCATTGCGTCTAACACATTTAGAAGCATTTAACCAACCGCAGCTTCAGCTTCCCTTCACCACTAGAGCAACAATTACATCAGTACACTTCTAAAAAAAAGTTCAGATTATTTTCTTTAACATTCATTAAAAAAAACAGGGACTGAACAACAAATAACGTCTTTTAACATAGCCAGCTGGTATCTATTCCAAGAGTGTATCAACATGAATCAAAAGGCCAATGTGTCACAGCCACTTTAAGCATTATGTCCTATTGTTGTGGATCAGACAGCGCATAAAGTGCAAGGCACGGCCACACCGCACAAGCTCCTCAGTCACACTAACCTCTGTGTACACTTAGTACTGCTCTCCAGTTACGCAGAACAAAGGCCTGCTTTAGTAGGTTAATGTCAGCTCAGGAGCTGCATCGAACAATGCGTGAGGAGAAATGAAAAGAGGAATGTCTTGTCTTGTGAGGAAAATGTAACACAGTACATCTGCACATGGTGTCTGTGCTTTAAATTTTCGCAGCATTGTCTTCTCTCACCTCAGAATTATGTACATTATCTACACAAAACTGTGACCTTGTGGCAGAAGCATGAAACAACTAATACAATGTGCATGCAGGAATCTTTCTAGGTCATCACCCATCCTTGGACAAACAATGGAATTTTTTAAAAGAGGCCATGTTGGTGTGAAGGAAAAAAAAAATGCCAGCTCCAGACATTTACATTTAGCAGATGCTCTTATGTGCAGAATTAATGAAAAGTGATTTGAAGCCTGTCAAAAATATTTCCTTAGGCTAGTGCAAACAGTCTATGGTCTAAGAATACCATAAAGCTAAACTCCATTACATAGGAGTAAATGGCATGCTTGTTGGTTTAAACAGATAATCTCCTGCAAATTTCACACACAGTGGTCTCTAGAGCTGTATGTAATGATGTAAAAAACCAAAAACTGTCCAGTGAGTGTCAGGTCTGTTGGTGGAAACTCCTTGTTTATGAGAGGAGTGTAGCCAGACTGGTTCAAGCTGACACGAAGGCTCCAGTAACTCAAATAACAATTCTTCACAACTGCATTGAGCAAAAAAGCATCACAGAATGTACAAAACATTGAACCTTGAGGAAGATGGGCTACAGCAGCAGAAACCCACAGCAGAGTCCAGGATGGACAGGAATCTGAGGGTACAGTGGTCTCGGGCTCACTGAAATGAGACAGAAGATGCGAAACCTGTCCAGTTTTGGGGTCTGCCTTACTCCCAGTGTTCCTGGGATAAGCTCTGGAGCAACCATGAACCTGACCAAGCAGTCACCGAAGATAAATCAGGAATGAGTGAATGAATGTAATAAGCTGACTAGATATAGTGCTCGTTTAGGCCTTCAGAAAAGAGGTGAGCTTTCAGTCTTCATTTGAGAGCATTTTTTATCACAAAGACTTTCTTACAGAAAAAAACAGTTTCAGAAATACACATCGATATGTAAAGGCATGTACTTTATTGTACAGGCTGGAAAAGCAAGCAGTGTGTGCTCGGGTTAAAGCAGAGGATTAGGACAACGCTACATAGAGGCCGCAGTGTAAACTGCATGATAGTAATCAAAAGTGACTTGTCCAGAGGAGCAGAGGTGATTCGTTCTGAGGTCACTATCATTTCCCGATTCCCAAGCTTGTATTTTGTATATGTTTTCTGTTTCACTAACCATGCCACTACTCCCTTTCTCTCTGTCTGCATATGGAAACACAATCTCTTTTCTTATACACCCCCCCTTCCCTTTCTCTCTTGCTTTCAAACACTTTCACAGCATTCTTCCCTGAATTAATTTGTTTTCATTTGCTGGATGTCAGCAGAAGATATGTACTTATTCTTACTGGCTGTGCACTGGGATCTCTGGGGCGCAAGTCTGTTTCTACCTCTTAATCGTTAAATCTGTGTTCTCTCCTCAGTCTTTTTTTCTAGTAAGTATCAAGACAGATAACACTAAACTACATAAATAGACCAATGCATCTCTTTTTCTCTCATCTCAGCTGCATGTGCCATGCCTTCCCTCTGCACAGTGGGTCGGTCCACAACATCCCCCCAGCGTTTGTCCTGCATCACCCAAACGTTGCCAGCCAGTGTCACAACAATGTCAAGCCTCCAGTGCCAAGGCGTGGAGATGGTAACCATGGCAGGCCCCAATTATCTCCCAGACAATGTTGCGACCTGAAAATAGCCACTTTTTCTCATTCTCTTTTTTTCAGAACAGACTGCTCTGTCCCTGTGATGTCCACTTCTGTAAAGCGACTGAAGATAAAACACTCAGCCGGTTTCCACTAGTAGCTTTCCCCCAAGTAAAGCGAAGAAATGAAGAAATGGCATCGCTCAGTCATCAATTTCTCGCCGCTGACCAAAACCACTGGCCGCACTTAATCAGCTAAAGGGCAACGCCTCCGAAACGGCATTCTTTTGTGATGGCATTAGTGCAGAAGTAAGATTTACAGATCATTTAATGTGCCATAGTCTTCTGCATAAAAGTATATACAAAGGTTAATATTGCAATAATACCTTCCTGGAGGGCATTGTAATCATTATCTCTGCAGAGATATCAATTAGAAGCACTCTACAGCAGATAATGACAGAGATTCCGGTGCAAAATGACATTATTATTATTATCATCATCCATAATTTCAGACTGCATATACAAGGCAAAAAAAGAGTAGCATAAGTTCAGCGAGAGGTAGACTTTTTTTTTTTTTATGTCTTTGATGAACATTTATCTCAGTTTTATGTGGTCAAGCTGCCAAACTAACAAGCTCTTCTGTCCCCTCAAGCTTAAATAGAGACAGCCAGGTCCACTCCTGAAGCCCACACTCATGTCAGTTCCAGTATTCCACCATACTCCAAAAAGCCTTAGAAAGCCTCGGAAATGAATATTTTATGTTTGTAGTATTAAAGCTTGAATATTTTTTAGGCAGTATTAAAGCAAGACCAATAATCATCCTTTTGCAGATTTACTGTCAAAAGAAAATGTCTTGAATCAGAAGCTTGGCATATAGTTGGCTCATCGGGTTTGGTTTCTGTGTGTGTCAGAAGTTTGTACATCAGACAAAGTTGGTCAGTGACCTTTGAGCTCAGCTACGGACATTAATAATGAGGATTTGTTATGTTACTGACCCTCTTATCAACATTATGAATAATTCACTGTTGGCTTGGTGGATGTCCAAAAGCAGATGAGGAAGCAACACCCATGCTCCTGACTTTTGATTTAGCTCTTTCATATTTAATAAGGGAATGGAGCGCTAGGAGGCTCCTTTTTTAGAGAGATTTAATTGGGCACCACTGACATCCATCATGCGGTTGTCATGGCCATGACCTTTCGTTTGGGGCTATTCATAATAAGAGAGTTATGAGCTGGCTTCTCATATTTCCGCCAGCCCGCCCCACCATTTTGTTATGGATGCTGTAGCATTTGCATCCCTTATCTTGGAGTGGTTACAAACCTGGTGCCACTGCCATCAAATACATCCATGCTTCTCTTTCCCAGGCAGGTGCACCAAAAATGTCTGATTCTACTGTGAGGGTCTGTGTAACTTTCCATGATCAGAGTCTTTAAGAAAGCAGTTTAGCAATACAAGCAAAGTCTCATGTGGTTTAGGAGCAAATTGAATGCTGAAGATGACCTTTAGCATGACCTCATCTGACCTCACACTGACACTAATTACAGAGAGTGTGGTAATAAGAAGGGGGAATGGTAGAACTTGATATTTCATACCACCAGTCAAGCTTGTAAAGAGTACAGAACCCAACAAGTAAGCAGTAACAAGGGAAAACTCCAGGGTAATAAGGAATGATGAGATGAAAGAAGAAGAGAGATCTGTTGTCCCAGTGGACTCTAAGTGTTTAAACAAGACGTAAAGCTTTTCAGCTTTCTGCTTCTTCTTATAAATGTAAAGAGCAGCGTAAAAGCAAGAAGAGAATACAAACATACTGTACTCCACTCAGTTTAAATTCATCAACTCAAGCCTCTGGACCCAGGAGAGATCTAAAGCCGAAGGGAGCTCCTGTCTTGCTCTTACTATGCCTCCTATGAAGTAATGAGAGCTCTGAGATGAGACTAAAAAAAAGAGAGACCAAATACAGGTGATCTGGCTCTCTTGGGAGCACCAGATGGCCTGCATGACCCTCTGGACTCTCGCACTTCACTGCTTCGCCGCAACAATGACCATGAATGGCGAACCTCTTCTACGTGTCTTGCTTTATATCGTACACAAACGTAACACTGTACATTATTAACGGGTGTGTGTGAGCTTGCCAGACTGGAACAATCTTAGCTCATTGATATTAATGTATTTATTACAGCAATAGACCAATATGAAGGAGAGGCATGGGGAGATATCAGCTTACTCGGGGCTAAAAGGGAAATTTAAGATAAAGGATATTTAATATCCAGTTCACATTGGTAGTTTTCGATAGCACAAGGGGTTTCCGTAGGCAGGAGATGCCTTTGTCTTTGTCTAAACACACTTTCCTGGACTTTTAGCTCTAGTCACACGAAGTGCGCAGGTCGCTGATAAATGTGCCATAATGGGTCGATGCGGGAGATCGCCCATTCGTCCTGTCAGGTTATTAATGCACCTCGGCACTTCCTCTAAAGGTGTTATCTGTGGCGCAAAAAATGAACTGATATATAATTAATTCACTCGCTCTCTTTTCCTCTCTTTAACTGTGCCCTTATACTTTGTCACATTGCATTAGAATCACTCTGCGTGCTACGTGGCCCACGGTAATCACTGCCTGAGACAAATATGCGTGTACATTATTGGGAGTAACATTAGGCTGGTGGTTTGCATTCCAGGACACATTACTGTTGCTTATTTTGCATCTAAATGATAATGAGCACTGGAATGATAACCTATATCATTTAGACTGAAATATGAATTTAAAACACAGTCTACCATTTACAGAGAGGGGGAAATGTGTTGTGAAGATCACTCAGGTGTCTTCGGCATTCATTTAAAAAGAAAAAGGGGAGGGGGGGAACATGAGCCGAGTTTTCTTGAAGCAGTAAAAGACCATTGTTGTCCTAATTATGAGATGGCTGATGCATTATTTAACAATCCTACATACATTGGCAAGGCTGGGTATGAGCAAAATAATTTATGACAAGATCTCTTTTTTTTGCCCCTCACTTTAAATCAAACTTCAATAAATGTGCCACCGCTATCCATTTTACATGAGACCATGCCGAAAACAAGCCTGATTCAGGAGTGTGTTGTTTAAAATTCTTCCGAGAGCACAGGGTCAGAAAAACACACCACGCCACACTAGAGGGAGGAACTTCACTAAGCTTGGGCTACAAAAGATATAAGAGGTGGGGGGAGAGAAACAGAGACAGAGTGCAGAGGTGAAGAAGTTGTAGGTGTAAAAAGTAGTTCAAGTTTGACCTCAGATCAGAGGTTTAAATGCCACTGAGCTAAGGCCTTAATCTGTGCTTAAGCAATCAATGTGGTAGAAGAAAAAGTCTGCATATTGGAATTTAAGCTGGAAATCATTCATAAGAGCAATTACACAAGAAATGTGGCATTCTTAAAAATCCAGGCGGTTGGAAAAATATTTGTATACCATGAGAGCATGTGTGTTTGTGTACATATAAGGAGAGTGAGTAACATAACTGATAGTGTTCAAGTCATATCATTTGCATGAGGTTATTTTATATATCCATTACACTATCAAGTTAAATGTATGTCAGTTGCACATATGAATTTAAGGAAAACTTTGGGAAACTGGATTTCTTCTTTTTAATGACTTGAAAATCAGAAATCTAAACTAAATCCATAAATTGCTTGCCACAGAGACTTTAAACTGTATCTTCATGCAGAAATCTGTGGCTTTATGAGGAAAATAATAATTTCTTTGCAAACTCACTTTTTTTGATTCACAGATGAGAAGTAAAATGGTCTTCTATCACAAAGGAACAGCAGGCCTACAGCTTGTAAACAACCTTCTGACACCCAAAATCATACCTTTTGTTTTACAATCTCTACACCACAGTTTCCCAACCCTATTACTGTTGAACATTTTGGTATTTTTCCTTTGTGCAAGACACCTACAGGGGTTGGACAAGGAAACTGAAACACCTGTCATTTTAGTGTGGGATGGGAGGTTTCATGGCTAAATTGGACCAGCCTGGTGGCCAATCTTCATTAATTGCACATTGCACCAGTAAGAGCAG
>JAOUQY010000038.1:7408728-7419612 GCA_028566355.1 Doras micropoeus | reverse complement strand
TCAGAAACTAGCAATACTACCATCACGCTACTGAGAAATGTAGTTAAACTAGTAACAATGCTACTGCACAACACTGCAGATTTGAATATTTCAAAAACTGCTGATCTCTAGGGGTTTGCAGACACAACACTACCATAAATTGCATACAGAATGGTGGGAAAAGCAAAAACTATCCTGTGAGTGACAGTTCTGCCAGAGTTGATGAGAGATGGCAAAGATAGCCACTCTTTGCAACCATAGTGAGCAGGAAAGCATATCAGAACACACGCTATGCTACAACAACAAACGACCACATCTGGTTCTACTGCACAGTCTCACCCAAAAAAAAAAAAAAAAAAACAGTTTATAGGTGTTTCTAATAAAGTGGCCCATGCTTATGTCTAAAATATATAATATATATAATATATTAGAAGAAGGAAACAAAAATCATTATTCTGTATCCTCCCTTAGAATAAAAATTGTCTGTCATCATTAACTTTCCTCTCTGTAGCAGATGCTTATTTAAGCACTTTTTATTTATATAAGGTGAAATAGAATGAAGCAGTGGGACATGAAAAAGTAATCAGTTGCTGTGACTTAACAAGAATCTGCTCCCATTAAATAAACTCTAAAGTCATCAGTGCAAAAACAGCAGTGCACATCAGCACTTTTCTAAAGGGCTTCAAGAGGGGAGACATGTTTTGCTTTGAAGAGACAAGATAATAGTGCATTTGCTTCGACATCACCAACGTTGAGACAATTAAATCCAATCGAAGGATCTAAGGATGAGAAGGGAGAGCTGAACGTGGGCCGATCCCCTGTTCTCCTACCTCCTGGAGACACAAATGTCAGTTTTGAGCAGTTTGCAGACTCCCTGCTATGCTCTTGGCCAGTGCTAAACCAAACTGGTTCCATCTTCTGGACTCTTGGCATTCCAACTCAAATGATGGCCATTGATGTGTCACATGATGGCCCAATATTCAGAACTACTCCCATCCCCATAATAATCTTTCACACTTTTTTTTTTATAAATCACAGGCGAATCCTTATTTCAGTGATATTTCTGCTTCAGCTTATCAGGGGTTAACGGTCTCTATCAAAATTAACCTTGAGCACTTTTTCTCACAAACCAGGTCATGACCTCAGAGAAATCTCAGAGAGATGGGGAATTCTCTGATGTGGAAACAGCTCTTAGTCACCTCGTTTCACTGAAGTATAAAGCATAAAAAAAATCTGCCCTCACATGTAAAAGCCAGAAATGGAAAAAAGAAAGTGCGGTTGACGTAAGACCCCTAAATATGTGCTTTCATTGTAAAAGCGCAGGTATTATTTTAAGAAAAAGATGTCACTTGGAAGCTGGTGGCACAGTGAGGAGTGACAGTGCTGCTAAACTGCTTTGGCAGAAGATGACAGGCACATTCCAAAGAAATAAACACTCCAGAGTGTCTCTCTGCTACTTAAAAATATCCTGTTTTAGTTCAGTTCTAAAGCATTCCATAACTGGGCTGAAAGATAGAAAGAGGGACTTTTCATAAACGGACATTCTTGATTTCTCCATCTCGATTGCATTCTTTTTTAAAAAAAACTATTACTATATTGCAAGATAAATCTCTTTGTGCATAGCGCCAGCACTAGCTACAGAAAACCCCCATGTGGAATGAGCTAAATCCCTTCTAAACAGGATAAGTCAGACATCTCTTTGTAAGGGTGGGCATTAAAATGATGTCACCTATTCAAAGTTTGGACACACTTCCACCCGGTTTGTGGCCTTTTCTTTGATAGCTGAAGCCAACTCCAAAAAGCGGTTTCCCTTAAAAGTTTTTATCGGCTGGCAGAATGGTGAGATTGCACTGAGCAAAAGTATGCATCCTTATTATCATCTCAATGAGAAGCTCACAAGAGTGGCATGGAAGGATAGACGGAAGTCATGCAGAAAGATATGGATGATATAAATGATACGAATAAGGAGCAGGGAGAGGATAAAGCCTTTTCTTCACGGCAATAACAAAACTATTTTTTTCCACATGTGCCACCTTTTAGGCTTTTTCAGTAACTTATTCATGAGAGGGTACAGTGAATTATACGGCGTAGAACAGTTTATGTCGAATTTGGTAAATACTCCAGACCTGTCATCTCCTCTCGTCTCCTCACCTCACCTCCACTGCTGCGTTCAGTTTATGATGTGGCATAAGTTGGAAAAGGGGCGTAAAATAAAGATATTTAGATCCAAAAGCCCTTCTCTCAGATATGAAAAGTCATCTTATCACGATGTATGGTGAAAGATGTAAGGCTGTAACACAGTATTATGACTCTCCTGTCATACAAAATACTCTTCATTTCTCATAGTTGTGGACAGGCTAAAACCAGTCAACAGCCTTCCACCCATCTTTCTTTATCTCCTTCTTTCTCTATCTCCCTCTGTGTCTGTCTTTTCCTGCCCTTCGTTGATGGCTTAAATGGCCGAGTGGCTAACAAAGGAAGAAAGGCAGAGAGATGAAATATATTTTGACTGTTTTATGGAAAAACAATCTGACACAAAGTAATATTCATCTCCAATGAATCCAATATTCTTTTTGGAATGATATTAGACGGTATCTATTATATCTTCCATTGTGTTCCCATCTGCCCTTTTCAGGATCTAAATTATGTGCATTAGTACGTAAATGGGCTAATGCCTGTCTGTATTTAGCAGGCTACATGCCGTGAATATATTCTCTGCTTCAAGAAGTAATTGGTAATTACAGTGGTCATTTAGGCAATCACTGTCTCTCCCAGATTCATGTCATTCTTAAAAATAACTAGCTCTTAACCTCTGACAGAATCCTACAGAAACGGTTCATCATCGCCCCCCGCTTTGATTAATTTTGTGCACACACATATTCTCTCTCACTTACAAGTGCACACACAGCACACGCACATGAACACACACGCCTACCTGTATAACATCACAATAACAGTGATGCGTTTGCATTTGTTAACTGTGGCACTTTGCTTCCCTCGACAGGAAAAAACAGAGGAGAAAAAGCAGAGTAGCTGAAGGGCAGGTAGAGCTGCAGCTCTGAAGCCATTAGTTCCATTTACTAAACAATTAGACAACACAATATACAGGTCATTTCACCTTATTGCAGCCTCCTACTCTCCTATATTTCCTCTCTCACGCTATCTCTCTCACTCATTCTCTCTCACTCTCTGACACAAGAACAAATTCAGCACTTTAACTGTGATAATCTTTTGTCTGGGTTATCTGCTTGCTCCCTTTATTTCTCACTCTCTCTCTATTTTCTCTCTCTCTCTCCTTCCTTTGTTTCTGCACTTTCACTCACACATTAGTCATCTCTCTGTGCATAATGGAGCACCGTAAAGAGGACCTTCTACTATGTGGATATTGTCTTTGAAAAATAACAAGGTCGACAGCATTAGCTCGAAAACACTTGGCCCTTGTGCACTTAAGATCTCCATTATGTTGATCTGCGCCGCTAAAGTATCTCCTCCAGCGACTTCCCAACACCAAATGTGAAATCATTGCTAGCTTATCGCATAACTTACAGTCACCAGCGGAAGGAGCATTTTCATACCAAGTCATAATGGTAATATTCAGTATTTACCGTTTATAACAGTCAATCCTGGACTACTCCAGGGGCTTTTTTTCCGAGAGCAGTGCTGTTAAAGACAGAGCTAGCACGTCAAAAAGTTCTCAGAATGCCTCATATGTAGTCAGTATTATAGTATGGGTGTAAAAACATACACTTGTGTAGATATTAAAGCTTGGTATTAGACAGATATTGTCAGTTTAGATATAGATATGGAGGAATTTCCTAAACCAAATATTTGAGGACTCATAGATTAAAAAAAAAAAAAAATGGAAGAAGGGTTAATATGATTTCCAAAAGCCTCCCGGAACACTGAACCTTAAAATATGATTTTCACACCTTATAATTCCTTACTCATATGATGATTGACTTTGCTCAAATGGAGAAATGAAATGAAGTAAAAGAACGGTCCCGCTAATATTAATGAGAGTTTGTATGGTGTAATTTAAGCTGCCTTTTATGCTTGAGTTGCAAAGTCTTGAATTACTCAGTTAAATTATATGACAGTTTATTATAGTTTATAATTATATAACAGTTATATAGCTGTTTTTTTCTAATGTTAATATTGAGCTGTTAATCAGATCTCTGCTTCCACGTGGTCAGAAGTGAGGCTCTCATTTTTAGCTTGTAATTTATAGATTACAACATTCAGCTGACCTTAGCTCAGCTCAAAAGTATCTCTACGCACCCGTGTAGCGTATTACAGGCCATATTACAGTAATCATCCGGAGGAATATTTTCCTAAAACTAAACCACTCAAAGAGAATACAAGCTCTTGGTGCTGTGTGGAGCTCCGGTGTGCATCCGAGCCAGCCTGTCAGCTAGCTGGTCTCCACATGTCAGGCTAAAGTGGATTAGTTGTGATGAATGTGGCAGGCAGGTGAGCGATGTGGAGCCAGTTTAGCTAAAACATTTATATGCATCAATATTCACCCTGGCCCTTTCAAACATGCAATAAGTCTCATCAGACTGACCGCCAGCAAAGATGAGCACTGACCAGGACGATTGCTCTGCACTGCTCCTGTCTGTGCTGGCATTAGCCTGCCACTGCAACCCAAGCTGCCTCCATGCAAATGCAACAATATTAGGTGCCACTAAAACTCATGATCACAGACGGATGAGGCATATGGAAGGAAGAACTGTGCAAATTATTGTCTTACAGACCTTAATATAATGAATATAATGTAATAATCGCAAATACATGTATCTAATGTGTTTCTTTTTTTCCCCAGAAGATCTGTTGTGCTCTGATTTCTTTGATTGCATTCCCAGAAAAAAAGCAGTCCAATTGTTCGTACAATCTGCATTCCCGTATGTGCATATGTGTATGTGTATTGTGTGTCTGTGTGTGTGTGTGTGTGTGTGTGTGTGTGTGTACATTGCTGCTCCTTGCCCACTATACGTGCATATGTATGATCGTTTTGCTCACCTCACGAGCACACTGACATCACCTAAGTCTGGTCTTATACGAATTAGATTGTGAAAGCCGTGCTCCAACAGCACTCGGAGCTGCGCATTGTAACACCTCACTTGTTCTGGGTTTTATCAAGATTTCCCACTGAGTGGCAAAATATTGGTGTGGCAGACATATCTGCCAATTCAAACTTCCATCAAAAGCGTATCGACCATGCGGCCGAAAACTGCTATTCCACGCGCTTCGTCCTTTGAATTGCTAAAATCAGCTTGGCAAAAGAAGCGGCACCATAAAATTCAGCTGTGGTTTTCTTTCAGCCAAAGCGCTTTTCTTTTGTGGCAAAAAAAAGAGAGAAAAGCCTAGGTCTTAGCTGCGCAAGAGTATGAGGAAAGCATGGGTCCATCTGGCACCCGACGAGGAGGCTTTGTCAGGATCTGTCCAAGACACACTGCTGCAGAAGGGTCCTTTTCGACAGCACCTGCAAAAATACCTCCAAGTCCAGTCAGACAGAGCTTGGTTGTCTGTAGCCTTTCTCACAACAGTATTGTTCCTCATGTAGTTTTCTGTCCTTACTTTACCCTACAGCTTCATCCATGAAAGTTTTTTTCTTAGACGTGTATGACCACAAGGAATGAACTTGGAAAAGAAGATATAGGCAAGGGGAAACGAAAAGAAAATGAGTAAAAGACAACTGAGTTAAAGGAGATAGATAGATACAGTAGATTAAGAGAAACAAGATGGCTCTATTATTTACCAAGGACCAGCTTATGCTCAGCTGCTCTTCGTTACAGAGAAAAAGGATGTCGAGCCTTATCACTGGTGCCCAATTTGCAGCCGATGTCGATGTGTTCCGAATTGATTCAAATGACAAAGTGAGGAAAATAATTTCCAAGTTTTTCAAAGGACATTTTAAAAGGTTGCTTGACAATCGCTGAGCTGTTAGTAAAGGTTCACTGCATCAGTGTGTCTACGGAGGAAACACGCACACTCTCTCTCTCTCTCTCTCTCTCTCTCTCTCTCTCTCTCTCTCGCTCTCTCTCTCTCTCCGTCTCTAGCTGACCGATAAATGAGTTTAATGTAGACTATTTTAAACATGTTTTTATGAAAATGAGAATTAGGTTATGCTTGAAGCGCACTGCCGATAAATCCTTTCTAAGCTTAATTATAATGTTATAAAATTGTGCCCTGTGCGACCACATACAACTTTTAAAGTGTATTAAATATTGCAGTCATTAAAAAAAAACACCATAATCTCTCCATATAATTACAATTCTGTGAGTAATTGTGTATGCGTGTCAGAGGTGAAGGTGAACTTAATTCCTGAAAAAAAACATAACCCTGAAGACAGACAGCATGGTACATCTATAACAGAAGCTCTCAAAACCACTATATCTATTACAAAACATAATGGGACTCACTCCACAAAATTCACTCACGAGCCGATTTTCTATTTTTAGCCTCGCCTGCACTGAAATTATCAAATCAACTGGCACAATATAGGGAGAAAGCACTCGTGATGTACAGTAAAAGATCTAACTGAACTGTCAAGGTTAAAAACCAAAGATATTATCGTAGGCATTACTAGCCAAGCCGAAGGCAATGGTGTTTAAAAGCACAAACATTGATCGCCTTCAGAAACTGTCTAGATTTTCAGTCCCTGATGCAGCGATATATTTTTAAGAGAAAAAAAAAACCAACAGGATGAGATAGACATGCGAGTGTAGCTGTAAATTTGAAGCTAGATACAGCTGTAAAATGCCTGGCGGTGAGTATCAGGTGTTGCAATCGAACTTTCTAACCCTCTGACCTCATAGCGCCAAGGGTGTAGATGAGGAAGGCGAATCTGGAGTGGATAGCAGTTGGTACAATGAGCCACTCGACACGAGCGCTGACACGGTGCTGAATAGCAGCACACAGACACTGGGGTAAGTGGTAATAGAGCTCTATTAGCAGGTCACCACAGAGCAGCTGAGAGGAGGATAATAATATAAGAGCCAGAGGCTACTCATACATCCACCTCACTCGCTAGGTGGATGTCTCTTATCTCTCTTTTAGTGTCATCACTTAAATACACACACTGCTTACTCACATGTACATCTCTGTTAACCTGCTCTGTTGCCTTTTCCTCCACCTTTTCCCTAACACAAACAGATACTGCGACTAATCATTTTGCTCAATAAATTCCTGTCTCCCTCCTCGATTGCCGAAGCAAGTCATCTTTCTCTGAATGTTTGAGAAGAGTTATAAAGCTGTCCGTAATGGCCACGAGTCAAGCGAGGATGGCTTCATTTCTCCCCAAATCTCACACATGCTTCATTCTCAGTGTAAAGAGAGATGGTGGAAATGCTGAGGTTCTGACAAGTCTACACCATTAAAGCCCACGCTTAACTTCTTCGAAGCTTCTTAGCGGCTCTGTGCAACCAGCCACAATCCATCATTTCCAGTAACACAGCTCCTTATCCATCGAACCAACAGGCTGGCTGTGGCTCGACACAAGAGGAAAAACGGAAGCAAGCTAAACACTTCCTTATCAAATCCCAGACCATGCGTCTTCTTTTTCTGGCCAAAGCGCAAGGACAACCAGCTGTACTCCATGAGACAGCGAGGTCTGGGCAGTGCTCATGTATCACTGATGCTCTGCTTGATGCCTGACCGAGAGAACACATGGAGCCAGCATCCAAATGGAGATCCTCAAAGGACCCCCATACATCCCCTGCATGCGGGCTGCGATAAAGCACGTGCCAGGCTTCAAAAGTTGGAGGCCAAAGTTTTCACCCAAAGAAGAGCAAAAGGAAAACGAGAAAGTTTAAGCTTGTTTAGCTGCCTCCCCCTAAAGACAAGTAGGCACACCATCTGTGAAGACTGTCTCTCCTGCCATGGCCTCAACCCTGAGAACAACTGGCAGAAAGCATGGAGGATAAATGATTATAAGAGATGGAATGATGATAAGGAAGAGAAAAAAGAAAGAAAGACTTGTGGACACAGGGACTAGGTAGAAACATGCTCCTGAAATTGTATAACACCTCCCCTTTTGATGTGAATCTCAGCACCCTGCGACCTCTTGGCAGTGAAACTGAAGATGATGACCTCCCCTTCTGTTCATTTTTGGCGGGATGATGAAGCAGAATGGAGCGTCTCTCTTGTTTTCTCCTTTTTTTGGTGCATGAAAGGAAGCACTTGAAACACAGACATGCTGTCTGACACTGACGTAGCCTGTGTGTGCCTCGAAGGGTGGCTTCCTTTTACCAAAAAAGATCTGTAGTTTTTCATGTTGAGATGCTCTTTTTACTCTTTATTCCTCTTTCCTGGGAAAATCTGCCAGAGCTTATACATCCAAGCCAAAGCATGAACTTTCAATCAGGGATTAGCCGGATTTTCCAATGTGGATCGTCTTTTGTGAATTTGGCCAGCGTCGCCTATGTCGCTGGCAAAGGGAATGTAAATAGAATATGATCCTTGGGCCAATGTGGATTGCCTCATTTATTTCAAAGAAAGACTTCAAAAAAGAAAAAAAACAAGGCCACTTAGCCCAGGCCATAAGCATGATGGAGCATTGGTCTGGAGTAGTGTCCACATGACAGACCACCAGAAAAGTCCTCGTCCAAGTAGGCAACATATTGCCGCTATGCACTTTGGTGTGTCTAGCCAGAAAACATGGGGGAAAGCAACATGCTGGAAAAACAAGAGCATTAAGAATGGCAATAACTGACCACGGCTAGATTTAAATATCTGCTATATGTAGTTTCTGCCAAACGCCCCCTCATATTTTCATATGCTAGGCCAGTTGTTTGTTATTGTGGCCCTGCAGAAGTCCACTTAGTAAGATCTAGATGCTAATCCTGGCTTACCGCACTGTCTTGTCAGATAAGGGCACAGGCCACAGATATGTGTTAATTCTGCATACTGGCAGAGTTCTCAAAATGGCTGCTCTCCAAGGTACAACTTAACCAATTGGACCAAACTGGTTGCGGTGTGTTGAAGTTGTCAGCTGCGGAAATGTGGCTTCTGTAGATCCAGATAAAAGAAAGTCTACTCCCACACAAACAGAAGTTTTATTTTAAAAAGAACGGGAAGAAGAACATTGTATGAGTATGCCACCTATTTGAGCTTTGTATTTGTTCTTTAAATGTCAGCACTGAAATCTGCCACAATGAGGAAACTGTGGATGTTAAACAGCGAATGAATGGGGCTCAAGGCTGCTACCAGAACTCCACTGCTGCTGAACTACATTAAATATGAGGACATGGAGTTTATTTTAGAAGTAAATCAGCCGACAGGTGTGAGCGTATGAATCTTTTTTTTCATGACCTGAATTTTCTGTAACTTTTATTATATATTGTACTTATATTTCTGTACTCAGATGTTGCTTCACCATCCTTGTTGCTTTTCCAACACATGCAAAGTGAAGGATATAGTTAGATTCTTGTTCTCATAATGTAAACAAAGACTCCTCAGAGGATGTCTGAACCACTTACAGGTGAATATAAACAGAATAGTCGTCCTGGTCGCTCTCCTGATTTAAAACTACGGAGGCCCATTTGAGAGAACATTATGCAATTATGACACTTTTAACATCATTGCAGTGGCATGTCTTGCGATGAAAGGGTTACACTGCTCTAAGTCACTTCAGGGCAAGGTAGTTACAGCATCCCAGTTTACTTCCTCACCTATTCATGTCCTTCTTTGTTCCTTAAGTTCTTTTTCTACACCCCAATCCGTGTCTAACAAACTCTTTTCTTTGTTTTTGTCTTTGCTGTGCCTCTTAAGTTGCTTGTTTTTCCACTGCTCCGAGCACTTGTGCTGCCTGCTTGTTTGGGCGATTAGTGTGTGGCTGCTCCTGTGTGTGCTGAGCTGCCTGTATATGCGAGTATGTGTGTGTGCTTTTCCCAGGTTCCCGAGAGGCCTGGAGGTGATATGCTCAGCTTAAAAATGGTCCTCCATTCTGCCCACCTATCTCTCCCAAGACGATGCCACAGCTTCCCTGTGGAAAATCCCCATCCCCGAGCACTGGGCGAGCACAGGAGGGGATTAGGTGTTCCGCCTGAAAAGCACACTGAATTAAGTCCTCACTATTTGTTTTTATACTTTGTATATAAATTGAAATGGTTGGAATTGATCTTATTGTATTGTTTGTATTGTTTCATGTTTTATTATTATTGTTTTATTATTTTGCTCATCTCCAATCCCACAAATCAGATTGCTCTCTGCGCAAGGGAGTGCAACACTTTCAGTGCAAGGAGAACGACAAGGAGATAAAAATGGGTTGAGATTCAAATATACAGACAATGTTGCATCTGTTTATAGGAATCACATACACCAAGGAGTCTTATTTCAACAATAGCAGACTTGATTCAGTTTAATTTTATATCATATGTATAGTTCTTTTTACAGTAAACTGCCACAGAGAAAATGTAATGTCAGCAACACAACAATGACAGCATCAAGCAAAAATAAAATCTCAAAATAAGAAAATTGGAAGAAAAAAAAAAAGATCTTAATCAAAAGTTATCCTCTATGCAGCACCATATGAAAGGGTTCATACTGCCAAAAGTGAATATTATGATGTGAAGGAATTCAGGGTCAACACATCTGGTCATAGAGAACATACGCTAATCATGCGGCAGCAGAGCAATGCATAAAATCATTTAAATGCAAGTCAAGAGCTTTGTGTATTTGCCAACTATGTCCTCAGATTCCTGTTTTTGGATGACAGGAGTGAAACGTGACAGGAGTGAAATGTGGTCTACTGCCTTCTGCTTCAAAGTGTGGCATGCTGTGCATTCTGAGATGCTTTTCAACACACCAGGTTTGTAAAGAGTGGCTATTTTAGTTACAGGGGTTAGACAATGAAACTGAAACACCTGTCATTTTAGACCACAATAATTTATTAGTATGGTGTAG
>JAOUQY010000038.1:7396099-7406153 GCA_028566355.1 Doras micropoeus | reverse complement strand
GGTGTCGGATCTATGCACGGAATCATAATAGAGCGCCGAAACAAACGCACAACTGTTTGTGTTTCATTTCAAATTAGCCGCTGTAATTTTCAAGAAGACTGCAGGCATTGTTTGCTTGGCAAAGTCATGTGTTTTGGAGCATTTTTAATTCTCCTATTATTGAGCTTGCCGGAGACGCAGCGTCTCTCCTTCGCTGTTTTCAGCCGTGCCAAGTGCTCTTAAACGCTAGCGAATAATCTTAGCTCTGAGCTCATCTCTGCCTGAATATCAAACTCTCAATGATATGCTTAGGCTGTTTATTAAGCGAAATTGTGCTTTATGCATGTGTGTGTGTTATTTATGAACACAGTGTTATGGATCTGAGAGCTGGATCTTTTTCTATTTGCTCTATAGATACATAAATCATGTTGTGTCTGCATGCCAGAGCTTTATTACTGGGTCAACTTTATTAATCTTAAAATCTTATGAATTAAATGTGTTGTTCGTACTCCGAGAGGCATTGTATTTAAAATCCCTTTTTTAATTCAGCCATTTAGCTATTGTATATGTTATGCAATGCTAGAAAGATGAGCTTTCATGTTAGCTTAAGCAAACACAGATGCTGCAAAAACATGTCATGTGTGACAAATAAGTGGATAATAGGATTTGGTATACAGGATTAATAAAGTTATAAATTGTAAGCATAATAATAATAATAAAAGTATAAGCACTGTAATTTGTGTCATTTTTAGCATTTTTATGGTCTCCGAAGATTCACTTAGAAATTGTGAAATTCAATGAAAGAAAAAGAAACATTTCCAGGGGAGAAAAAAGGTCCTGATGAAATAAGAACCTATTTGTGTCATTTTCTGTTTGAACATATTATATCTTTTGTGAGATTTATCATACCCTGGAGATATTTTACATAGCGATCTAATTAAAGTCATCATTTTGCCTAGTATCCTATTTAAAATCTATATATTCTATATAATTATAAAACAATGTATTATTTAATATAAACCCCAAAGGCCCTCATGTGTGGCTACAATTTTAATCAAAAAGGAAAAGGACTAGATGTGAAATGCTTTGGTCCTGTTTAGAGCCTTAATTGTAAAAAGACATAAATCTCTGAGGTTGTGTATTTAAGATCGAATTAGTAGGAAAAGAGCCATGAAATCTAGTTTATTCATTTGTTATCCGTGGAACAGAGTGATTGCAATCACACCCACTAAGACCGTCACTTACCAGGAGACTTACCAGAAAGATAAATGTGTGTGTATGACTGTTCAAGTGTGTGTTGGAATAAAAAAGCAGGACAAATAGAGATGAGGAGCTGCTAGTCTAAACACGCAGGCCTGCAAAAGGTTCCAGATCATCATTTTGAGCACAAAATAATATTGTTGTCCACAGCATTGTTGCTAAAATAGCCCATTAAAATGCAAGCATGTATATTAAAAAACAGCGCTGCTTCATGATGGATAGCCATCAGTTTATGAATAAGTGGCGCATACTGATTGGCAAAAGGTGAAAAGCAGTTTGACACAATTATTTCTGAAAGAGGCCTGCTCTGTCTCCCCCGTATGATTTAGAAGTCATTTTAAATGCCCATCACTTACATTTCCCTATAGAAGAGTCCAGTGTCTCTTGTGGAAGTAATAATTATGAAAATGCTTGTAGTGTATATTGCATAGCCAGCAGACAGTATGTAAGGAATTGGCGTCAGTCCTGATAGGCATCAGGAGGGAGGAAGGTGAAAGAAGTGAACCAAAATGCTGGTCAAAATGCCTGCTGATGTTTTTCTTCACCTTTTTTCCCCCCACATCCTCTCCCCTTTTTTCTCCTTAGAGAATCTAATATGTGTCTCTAGATGCAGATATGAATAGAGGAATTGGATTAACCTGCCACCACTCTTTGTTGTCTTTGCCAAAGAGAAAGGGCTAAAACCAGTCAGAGTCAATGTATTGCCGGATGACATATGGTAGACATGTGTGCTTCAGACTATTGATCTGGGGAGTTATTGCAATACCTGAGCAAAATATATATTGTACATTAACTGTATGTAGACAGTCATCCCTCAGGGAGAAAGCACACTGGCGTTAACTGCTGTCTGAAACTCAGGTTCACGGGGGGTCTCTTTCTAATAATCACATCTACCATGGTTACGTCCATAATATCGTCTGAGTTAATGTAGCATAGAAGAAAGTGACAAAGGCATTTAGCAATAAAAATAATATTAAAAGTCTATATTTACTGCACTACAGAAGAGGACAGCATCAGCGTGTATGTACAGATGCTCGGGACGTGTCCTCAATTCGTAAGCTAATTCTCTTTTGCATGTGTTGTGTGCTAGGAATAAAGCACCGCTTATTACAAGCTCTTTTGTATGTGTGAGTGTGTGTATGTGTGTGTGTGTGTGTGTGTGTGTGTGTGTGTGTGTATGGTTTGATTCTTATTATCATCTCACACCTTTCACCACGCTCTTTGCTCTCAGATACAAGGATGGACATCCACTATTGCCTGCAACTGTCAATCAGATGATCGAAAAAAGAAAACACACACACACACACACACACACACACACACACACACACACACACACACACACACACACACACAGCTGGGCACCCTTCCTGACATGGCCAGAGCTTTTCTTGTGTTATTATTCAAAGGTAGAAGCCTGTGGTAGGACACAGCGCCCTCCCGCCCTCTTCCATGTACTTAAAAGCGCAGACACTTGTCTTTGTGGCAGTAAATTTGTTCCAAGAATAGCGTGCCCGGCTAACAGGAAGTGCATTTTGTGTTTTTAATGTGGTTTCCACTGGCATCAATCATTCCGTACAATTAGGCCAATTTCTGCTCAATTTTCTTCTTTCTGAGGAGCATGGCCATGCTGACTACACAGACAGCTGTCCTGGACACACGCATAACTGTCTCTCTCTCACACAGAAACACACAAACACACACACACACACACACACACACACACACACACACACACACACAGGGGAAAGGTAGGCAGGTGTCTCGGAGTCATAAGTGAACATGAGGCGCCGCTTTTCTTTCATTCTTCATCATCATGTCGTTTTAAGCCCGGGGCACACCTACGTTCCTCTTCCACCTACTCTTTAGACCTCAAGTGGCATTTGCTTTCCATGGCAACCAGATTAAATTAGCTGAGTGATTATAGCTTATTAACACCAAATGCTGTTAGTGCATTCTTACCATTTTGTATGTAAACACTTTCCCCTTGTAGCGCTCTTTACTGGAAATTGCTTTGTACAGGGTGCAGGGCCTGGAGCTCGGTTATAATAAAAATATAATTGTGAATTTGACAATAGCCACTCAGAGACCGCTTCCCTCCCGTTTCTCTTCTGTTCTCCGCTTTGTAAAACTCCATGGCTGCGAGTCACCAGGTACAACCAACCATAGTAATGAACAATGGAAATGCACAAACCCCTCCTTTCTCTCTCTCTCTCTCTCTCTCTCTCTCTCTCTCTCTCTCTAATTCTAACTAATAAACCCACTAGAATTAACATTCACAATTGGCATAATGAGGTGTGGGGGTTTGGACTCTGGTACTTCATATTGACTGCTCTTGCCCTTAGCCCCACTTTGCATTTAATACAGTACTCCAGGCCAAAGTGATTGTTCGCATTATTTGCACGTTGCAACGAGCTACATGTAATTAGTATTAAAATGAAGCATTTCACTGATGCTTAGTGGTTTATTATTATAAGCGTTGCTTACAGATTACAGGACTTTGTGCACACTCTCACATGTGCATGCTTAAACACACTCACACTCATGCACAATCTCTGCCACGCTCCTGCCCTCGCTCTATAACTCGTACAGAGATGTGTGTAGCGATTCAGACATTTTGAGATTACCTCAATTATCCGTCTTCGAGCCGGGTTTTCTCGTGTGCCACTTCAACTTGATGTCACCAGCCATGATAGAGGGACGGAAGGAGAGAAATTGCGAAGGAAGAGAGGAGAGGAGTGTCAGCTTCAGGCCAGAAGCAAGCAAGCAGGTGCGCTGAGGGAAGATTACTGCAATAAACACGACCCGTCCTCATAATTTATCATTAATCTGCCTGCCCGCACTCCCAGGTTTCAGCTTATCCCGCATGCTGATATCCATGTCGTATTTCTTATCAGAGATTTGTTTATGCTTTTATCCTTGTCCTCAGTGTGTGCACTTACAGCGATGGCAAATGAGAGACGGTGCAGCAAAGTGAGAGAGAGAAAAAGAGATGGAGATAAAGAAAGAAGTCTGTAAACACATCAGGAAGCTCATACATGATTATGGGCTTTATCTCCAAACTGGCATAATAATCTGTACCATTCCTATCGACGCTCAGTAGCCTACACAGTAATATCTAACTTGCTTTCATTTGCAATCCTGTAAACTTTAATATCTGAGCTTGTGCAGAAAGTCTGTGAACATTCTCATCTATAAAACACAAAGTCTCTAATATGCGACATATTAAACAATGAGCACCCTATGATGAGTAGCATCACGTTAAGGTCCAGTCTGATAACCGTCTTAAGTTGTAATTATAAACATACAGTAATATAAACATAAACAAATAGCTACCTGCTAATAATGATAATTAAGCAAATAATAATTAATTTATTTATTAATTAAAATAAATAAATAAATAAATAAATGATTTGAATATTTTAAACATTTTGAAAAGATTACAACCTAATAATAATAATAATAATAATAATAATAATAATAATAATAATATCATTAAGCCAATTCAAGCTTGAAATTGTTCTGTTCTATTGCCAGATAATTTTACTTATTTGAAGAAATGTCTATAAACAGGTTTAATAATCTTATACTTGTTTATCATCATTCCATAATGAAAAGTAGTAGATAAATTCCTCTACATGTTCTACATATTCAAGATAGCTTAGATCATGTTATGCAGCACATTTGTCACAGATAAGATACACGGCAGATTCTGGAGCCGTTATCGTATTCTCAGATATTTATATCAAAATCCAAATCTGTACAACAATAGTCGATGATGATGATGATGATGATGATGATGAAGAACTCAAATGATTAAGGGAGTGTACAAATCTAGACAAGCAGGAAGTCCACTGTGTTCGTTAGCCTAAATAAACAGACATTGAACAACTGAACATTTTGTTATTTTTTTAACTAATATATTTAAATAAATATATAATTCGACCAATAAATCCAGAGATTGTCCACAGATTATGTAGTGTTTTCTTTGCCTTCCCAGAGTTCAAAACTGCAGAGAATAAACTGCATCGCCATGGAAAGGTATACACTTTTGAAAACAAGGTGTTTAATTCTTTTGAAACAAACCTAAAAACATAAAACTTTGTTATGATTGTTATGATTAGTTACAGAATATACATTTTAGTTTAGATTTTATTTGGCCGCAGTGTCAAGGTATCTGTAATCTGTAATTAGATTTGAAGCAGTCTATTCAATCTGGCAACCCTGAGAAAGTTGCTTGATCGGAACATTACTGAAAGAAATTCCAGATTGTTCTTGAAGATGCGGTGTAAATATCAAACATGGATGAATATATGAATAATAGTGATATTACATAAACGTTCATCCAAAGGGCATGGTCGTTTTCAAAGAGATGGGGTTTTATTTATTTATGTTTATTATACTTAGCTAGTGATAGCATCCTGTGTTAACAAACCAATGAATATATTCAGAATTAGCTGAGGACGATGAGTTAACCGTTTCAAAATTGCATTAGGACTTTGAAAACAGCAAGTGCAGGATTGAGATTGTAGAAGATGTTTACAAAGCAGCACAGCCATGTTCAAAACATTACACGCTCTGGTCTACTTCTGCTAATTGAAGAGAAATATCACTTTTTGAAAGAGCATTTTTAATGTATTTTTTTTTTTTTTTTGTATTTTAGAAATAAATAAAATGGATATGACTTCTTTTTTTCTTTTCAAATTAGAATTGGTAATTCGCTGCCCTTGTTTATTTGCTGCAATTTACAAATGAAAAAATATGTGCGAAAGTTATTGATTCATGACCGTAATTGTTTAATTATTAATCAGTTTAGTGTTATATTAGCATTTGTAATATTGCAGATGAGCACACAAGGGTTGAGAGGCAATAATGCAGGTTGTGGTTAGCTGCTCTCTGACATCTGAGATCACTGCTGTACCTATGCCTTTCGCACTCTCTCTCGCTCTCTCTCGCTCTCTCTCACACACACACTCACGTACTCTCTCTATATACAGTAATTTATTACCACTTTCACACCATTCGGTCAATACAGTAATGGGAAAGCACCAGGGCTGGTTCGATACTCAGATTCTGATCAAACCTACATACAGTATGTTCAGATCCATCACCTGCAACTCTTTTTGAAGACTTCTCTCTCTTTCTCACTCTTACTACACACAAGCTAGGTAAAAAAAACAAACAGTAAAAGTCTATAACAAAAATTGTAAAGAAAAATGAGCTACACTACAACAACTAGCATGTAGTTGTGTGAAAATGTGTCAACTTTCAAATCAATCCAAGTTTCCTTTTTAAACTGTATTAAAAACTGATAGACCGAGCCACAAGTAACGGCAAAATTTAAT
Source organism: Doras micropoeus (assembly GCA_028566355.1). NCBI lineage: Eukaryota > Metazoa > Chordata > Actinopteri > Siluriformes > Doradidae > Doras > Doras micropoeus. Next base: position 7,399,569 of record JAOUQY010000038.1, on the reverse strand, counting down.
ACTTTTTTTTCCAAGATTGAAATATAAACCCTACAAATGTCCATCTAAATGGAAGTTTCAGTAATGCTTTGACTAATAAATGTAATTTACAAAAAAATCTGCATTGTGCAAGAGCTAGTCTTTAGAAGTACTGTTCACAAAATATTTTCTCTTGATGCATGATCGTGCTGTACTAACTTCACCCTTGGTGGTTTATATTTAGATCCTGACCTAATGAACTACTGTAAGTCGCTCCGCATAAGGCGTCTGCTAAATCATGTAAAGGAGATTGTAACATTTACAAGGACTTAACAGTTTACTTCTTGTTTAGATGAACCACACACTTTTATGTCAAATCACAGACATTTTTCTCCATCAATCAAATAAGAGAAACTCAATAATGTTGGTGTGCAAAAGCTTAAACTTTGCTGTCGCTGTGTGCCTGACAGCAGACTGCTGCGGACATCATGACTAGGACATTTTAAACTACCGTGTCCTGATACAAGGGGACACCTACTGGCCCAAGCACAAAACCCCTCGCAACCCTCTCCTGCAACCCCACAATTTTCTCTCACTTTCTTCCATTTCCCACTCACCTACCGTGCACTGTTTTGTCTCTAATCACACCCACATCATTCATTTACTTGCCCCCTTGCTTTTCTTTTTCTCTCTTTGACAGCAGGCAAAAATAAGGAGTCCAGCTAAGTTTCCCTGTCCCACTTTCCCCTGCTCAGCTCTCTCTCCCTCTGTTCCTAGCACGGCTCTCCTGCCTTTCCTTCAATCTGTGTGAAGGACAGGATTGATTAGTATGCTGCATATTCATTTGCATACTTTTGCACACAGATCAGTGTGAATGAAAGGCAGTGGGTTTATTCCCCCACCTATTTCATACCTTCCAAAGGTGGGGGGGATGGATAAGAGGAGATGGTGGTGTGATGATGGTGCCAGTGGTGGAGGGGATGCTGGAACGAGAGAGAAGGGGATGGAGGGGGGTTCATCTTTTCAAGGAACACCCCCAGAATTAATGTTCCACACCTGTGCACAGTGCTGCGGTCTTTATCAAGCATCACAGGTGCGCCACATTAATTGTGGAAGAGACCATTTTAGTTGCCACAGGGGTGTCCCACTTGGCAGTCATGAAGTCTAACACACTTAAAGTGGTTTAGCGAGCATTCTTTTTTTTTTTTAACCAAACGATCATTTTTCTTTTGTCTTTTCTCCCAGGATCTGCACATAGCACACAATGCATAATATATAAATAGCCTCCCTGTTTCAAAGTAGTGATTAGAGTAATGCTTGTTTGGCACATTTTAGTGTGTGTATGTGTGTGTACATTAGTGTATGCATGTGTGTGCATGTGATGTCATTAGATTCACGTTGTGTGTGTGTGTGTGTGGGCATGTCTATGTATGCCTTATCATTAGATTTGAGTTGCTCTTGTTCAGTGTGTGTATGTGTGTGTGTGTGTGTGTGAAGGGAAATGGAGAGGACAGGACTGCACACCTGCAGGCCTAAAGGCCAAATGCAGCAGACGGCCTCCCTGTGAGAGCCAAACCTCCACTGGAAACAGTGTGTGTTTTGTATAATACAATGGTAAAAAAAAAATCAAAAATGCTTACGGTCACTGAGCACACCCAGTCAAGATTCCTTAAAGATTTGGGAGTCTTTTTTCCTCCCAGATATCTAATAATGTGCAAGAAAAAGTCAGCAGAGCATCTCTGCTCATTCATTGTGCTTTATTGCCATGCCTCATGCATGATTATTTCCTGAATGGTTAAAGGAAAGGCATGTAAAAAGCAACAGCTCAGCATCATTATGATATAGAGAGAGTGGAGATTTATTTTGATTTTGCCAGTCGAAACGGAAAATGCCGTGGGATATGCTTTGAAATAAACACCAGCGCACATCCGAACAAGGCGATTATTCCTCGGCCCTCCTCCATCAACGGCCATTTTGAACTCTGCAATTGACCTTCTGTGGCATCATTTACAATGACTCATATCATAGACATGGAGTGTTAAAGCTACAGCACCCCCCTACATACTCACACATACACACACACAGGATAATAGCTTTAACTACACTAAATTGTCCCCTTGATTTGTATGATTATGGCGACCCACAGTCTCCTCAACTCACCCTTTGACAAAGGAGGTCATTGCTGAGCAGGAAGAAAATGAGGCCCACTAGATATTGTTTGATTGGATTTGCCTTTGCAAGGTTTTGGAATCGTTGCAGAAATTCATTTTAAGTGTGGCAGAAAATGAAGCTCGCCCATTTAATTATTTTCTTTGCCCTTTTTTCTGCTAGTGGCTTTCAAATCAGTCAAAACATTACCCCGCTACCCCCCTTTCATCCTCTATACACCCACGTACACCACACACACACACACACACACACACACACACACACACACACACACACACTATCCTTAAAACACATTTTTTTAATAGGCCAATATACCCCCTGTTGTCAAAGGGAAATAAAACATTTATTAATCACCCTCTTTCTCTTCAAACTTTTTTTCCCTGTCTCTAAGCTCCATCTACCCTCTACCCATCCTTTTTCCCACTTTCCCCCATCTCTCTCTCTCTCTTTCTTTCTCCTCCTCTTGCTGTAAAAGAGACATAGCCTTTTGGTGCTAAACCAAAAGCATCCATTCCAGCATTTCAATAAATTGAGAGGGGAAAGCATTAAAGTTAATCAGACCAACCACATTGTGGTTAAGACACGTTGGCTGGATTATGGATTACCATTAGCTGGGTGAAAACCGATTCTTTCATTTAAATTCCAGTTTCCTCGGCATGCTCAAATTAAAAAAAGGAACTAATACTTCTTGGAAGTAGTACTTTATTCTTCTTGCAAGTACTTCTTTCCTCTTTAATTTAGGATAGAGAATTCACGCAGAAGAAATGCAGGATGAATACGGCGCCATAAGATGGAACATTTCTATAGCTAGCAAGTGGAAAAGGAAATAGTAAGGACTTCCTAATATTAATAATAAGCCATTTATACGTTCCTTAGTTCTGATGAATCATACATGTTAACAACCTGCGTCAGACTTACATTATAACCTTTATGTAGATAGCAGAGATGCTCACAAGTCATTTGTTGCAAGTCAAGTCTCATGTCTCTTCCTGTTGTGTCATCTGTGGCCATGCACATGCCTGAAGTTATTCCCTCGCTAATAAGCGAGGGAATGACACTGAACTCATTAGATAGTTCCTTAATGTTAATGGGCCAAAAAATAAAAAGACTGTTCATGAGTCCCAAATTTAGAGTACACATAAAGACTCAAATCTTTTGAGGATGAGTCTCAAGTCAAGTCTCAAGTCACTGTGGGTCCAAATAAGTGCAACTGGAGTCCAAGTCACAAATGTGAATCCCCATCTCTCATACCAAAAAAAGAGAGTGAAGTTACAGGGGTTAGACAATGAAACTGAAACACCTGTCATTTTAGTGTGGGAGGTTTCATGGCTAAAGTGGACCAG
>JAOUQY010000038.1:7322713-7328640 GCA_028566355.1 Doras micropoeus | reverse complement strand
CTGGTCCAATTTAGCCATGAAACCTCCCACACTAAAATGACAGGTGTTTCAGTTTCATTGTCTAACCCCTGTATGTTCCATAGCAAAACAGGTATACACTGTACAAATGACAGCAAAGCTTTAAAAAAAAACTTTGATCGGCTTACAAAAAGGTATCAATATCCAAAAAAATTCAGCCAACGGATCTGAGCGAATTGATCAGTCATTATTTCTTAGTGTGAACAGAGACGAGTCTGGTGGAGAAACTGATGAGCCTTGCGAGTGACTTTCACATGAGATGATGAGACAGAGACTGATGAAGATCATGCTAATAATTAAAGTGATAACTCCTTTCCCATGGTAAACTTCGGCAGATTGTTGTTTTTTCCATATTAGGTTTTAAACATAGAGTCAGCTTTCAGTGGAATTGAATTAAAAATATAATTTTAATCCTTTCAACTTTTGGGGGACAGCAGATTTTAAAATGCTCTGACTTTATGTGTTATTGAGACATGTGCAAAAGAGAAACATATTACCTTTAAGGGAAAACCTGTATTTTTAGTAGAAATATAGTAGAAAATGTGAAGAATTCTGACCATGTGAAGGGCTTTTCCAGTCAGTTTTTAACACTGGTTGCCCCTTCAGGACATCACACAAGCTCTAGATCTGTTTGGAAAAGGTATTTTTGCTTACTGAGTCAGACTAAAAATAAAACAGATACCAGCTGAGACGTTCTCGGTGATGAATCGCTTAAAATCTCACAGATATTCCTAACAAAGGCTCTACTGTACTGTGATTTATAGTCTCTATAAGAAGCTTGTTCATGGGCCAGGTTAGTCTAAGATCAGTCTCTGCTCCTACTGTGTAGAGCTCCATGGCGGTCCAGCTTCAGTCACAGAATCCCTTCATAAGAGAGCTCTTGAAATTCATCACTGGGCCATGCATGTTGCAATGAGAGCTGACAGCGTGGGTGACCATGTGGCGCTTTTTTTTTCGCACGAAAATCACATTTGAAGCAAAATCTGTCTGTGGCTTGTCAAGGACTTTTTTTTGAAAAATGAAAAAAAGAGCTAAGCACTACAAGGCTTTTCCACCTAAAGGCTCCACTTAAAGCAAATTATCATTTACCTTTCGAGAGCTGCCAGATCATTAGGCAGGGACATTAAAACCTGACACCACAGCACCAGAGGGGGCCGAGTATAAACCCACAGCCGAACATGGCTAAGTGTGAGTCGAAAGGAGCACATGCGTGTAACTGTGTGTGTGTGTGTGTGTGTGTGTGTGTGTGTGTGTGTGTGTGTGTGTGAGAAGAGGGATGACATCAAAGCTTCCATCAGGCCAGGGTTTGCCATGTGTCCAGAATCATTTGACATGAGCAGATGCATCATTAAAACCCTGCCACACACGCTGGCTCAGGCGCAAGCCACCACAGCCGCTCTCACTCGCCCCGTTATTAGCTGTCCTCTTTATTCTTCTCTTCCAAAAAAAGTCCTCACCCATTCTAGAAATCCAATGAGAAATCCATCCATTGTTAGGCTTGGCCCTTCTGAAACCATTGGACTTATCCTGCTTATATGTAAGTCTGCTTAGAACCATGTTGGCTTGGGTGCATAACCTGTTAATCACCTCTCACTTCTGTTTTTTTTCTTTCTGTCCAGGCAGTGGAATCCTGAGCCTTTCTCATTAAATCAGTGTGGACTTCTTCTGAAGTATGGCCAACAACTCATGGATGGGCAGACCTCACCTTCTTCTGAGAGAAGACCAGATGGTGTGGGAACAGCTGCTTTCTTACTCCTCCTCTTCTTCTTTTCTTCCTCCCTCCCTCGAAATCTTCTTTTCCTCTATCTCCTCCTCCTGGATGCACAGGCTTTCAACCTGCAACTCCAGACTATAATACGCACACAAACGCAAACGACAGCTGCAAGAGTGGCTGCAAGCAGACAGACTCCGGTCACCACCTTTCTCTTCCTCAGAGGAAGAGGATGTTGTGTCTTTGTGCTCATGTCTGCACCATAAAACGCTCGGGGAAAAAAAAACAACCACAACATTTCCAGGTGAAAGGACATGGTGAAAATGTTCAATGTAGGGAAAGAAGTCATGCATTGAACATTATTTAACAATTTGCTTAAAACCTATCTTCGGAAGTACATCTGAACAATGCTAGAGGAAGGGCCGGGGGGTAAATACTGCTGGGAAGACTGGAGCTGGCATGAACATCAAAGCCGCATTGTCTTTAAATTTAAATTGTCCGCACTTTAAACACAACATGCAGGATTTCTGAATATCCGAGGTGATGTCGTCAGATATTTTTGGCTGATACTTCACCCTTTTGTTTTAGTTCCAGAGCGCCATCCAGTGTGTTTTCATAGAATCAATCAAGCACTCATTTTTAAAATTCTACCTGCCATTAAATTTTTGTTTTTGGAAGGATTACTGATGAAATTAGATGCCCTCAAATGTGGCATGTGAAAGGCTGATGTTAGTGGTACACTTCTAGCACCCTAGAAGCTCTCGCTGCATCCTCAAGAAATAAAAAAGTATTCTCATATACAGCATGTAGTCCAGTTCAACCGACCTCAGAACTTCTGTCAGCGCTTGACAAGAGACCAAAAGCTTCTTCTCAGTCAAGTGCTCATCCCTCAGCTTCTAAAAGGTAGCAGCTTATGTTTACCGCACAGTAACATTGTGCTTAACATGAGTGACGAGGCTAGGCCAGCACCGCTCAATCGCACTCATAATAAACTGCAGATTTATGAAAAATATTTCCTTCAGCTTCACCTCCGTCGTGCCTCAGTTTCAAATTAATTATTGATTAATCACTTTCCTTTTAAGCAAAAATGCAGACTAGCAATATCAAAGCAATGCAAAAAAAAAAGGTTATAGCCCCAATTCGGGTTTGTCCCAATCATTCATTCCTATTGTATTGACAACTCCAAACTTCCTAATCACTGAGCCTGAGAAATAAAACAGTCAGCGTTTTCCTCTGGTCACACTAAAGCTGATATATCATTTGCTGGTTACATGCGAAACAAATGGAGGTTGAGAAAATTAACTGCTTGGTAATGGTCAAAGTGAGCATGTACAGTGTATGCGTATATATATGTGTGTGTGTGTGTGTGTGTGTGTGTGTGTGTGTGTGTGTGTGTCTCTCCGGCTATAGCTAGCCCCAGAGTTCAACAGTGAGCTACATGTAGATACACACTAGGCCGCAGGGGAGGGGACCCCAGTGCTTCTCCAGTGTGGTCAGCCGGCCTGAAAAGGTCAAGGCAAAGTTTAAAGCGTGTGTGCGGAGCCTTAAGATATTCACGGTCAGCTTTTTAGCACATAAGGCCACTCCAAACATAATGAGATGGAAGTGGTAAATATTTGCTGATGGCTTGTAAAATTCCCATGCGCCACAGCTTATTTTGAATACAAAGGATGCTTGGGAGGCTGATGGAGGGGGCACCTGATAACTAATTAGAACATTTGCACAAATAATTAGAATGAATGCTCATGACTGATATTACACAGGGAGGCGTGGGGCACATGGCAATGAGGGAGGAGAGCGGTTAAGGCCAAGAGAGAGTAGCAGCAGTCCATCTGCCACCGCCATTTTGAGTCGAACAGCCGAGTGTGAGGGGTGAAGGCATGACACATTGAGGGCTCATGTGTTTCTGACAAGAAACTTGAAAAAGACTGTGATTTTAAAATTGCTGTAATTTCTCTCATAGATCCGCTGAAAATGCGCTTCGGGAAAGTCTGTATTTTGAGAAAAAGACACTGGTGTCAGTTTGTTCACTACTATCTATCGTCTTTCCAAAAACGGCACGAAAGTCGTACAGTGTGTTACCATTAAATACACCAGAGTGATCCAAGTCTGAAACACTTCATATGCCTTTCTTTTCCTTTCTTATACTGTTCTCGAAATTCCTGACACTTTGTTGCAAACGCATCTGTAATGTCTGTAAGGTCATCGTTCATCCTTGGCTCCTCCAATTCCCGCACCGTCTGCACAAGTGTGTGCGCAGTGTGACACACGCACACTTTCAGGTCTCTTAACGTCACTGCCAACACACACATTGTGCTGAGCAAATAGATATTCAGCCTCATTATCCTGTCCTTTAAATTAACAGAGAAGCTGGCTGTTTGTGGTGCCTACACATTATTTCGCCCCCACACACACCCAAACACACACACATTTGTCTTACTATCCTTGTGAGGACTTTTTATTGACATAATTATTAATGTCATTAATTAATACTAATTAATGTACTACTGTTATCTTTACCTCAACTTCAGGAACCAAAATGAAACTTTTTGGCTCTTTTAGCTTTTGTGTTTGTTTGTTTGTTTGTTAATAAAAGCTGGCTTCCTTATAAAGACCAGCCAAATGTCCCCACAAGGTGAAAACTGTCTAATATTCCCATCCTTGTAGCAATATCTGGCCCCCACCAAGATATAAAAACTTCACACACACACATACACATACACACACATACACACACATTCCACCTGCCCCATGCCGATTTCAAATATGGACAGAAGACGGAGAGCAAAAGAGCATCAGGGTGTTATAGAGCGAAATGAGTGATGAGGAATGGGGTTGATAGCTCTATCAGGTACTTTAGGGAGTGCAGACAGGGAAGAGAGCAGGATTCTTCTCCTCGGTTTTTTTCAAACGGGGCCTTATTGAGTTACTGTAACCGACACCTACGAGTTTTTCAACGACTCCTGCGAATCAGATGCAAAATTCTTCAGTACTTTGTGCGAATTGCAAAGTGCATTTTTGCAAAAGGGAAGAGATGAGAACAGAGACAGGGAGAGAAGGTGAAGTCCGGGAGAGCATGCACCGTAGAGTTGTGAATTCTGGTGGGAGGAGGTTGATATTAGTGTAATCCCTCTAATGTCAAAGCCGTACTGGAGCGAGGCAAGATTCCACACTAGGCACCAAACTGTTACAATTAGTCTTAGCCTTGCCTTAGTGCTCACATCAGACACCTTTCCAACAGGGTCAAGGAAATGATGATTTAAACGTCTATATTTGTGCACCAGCTAAAACAGTGCTGCACAATTTGTCTCTGTCGCTCTGCATTTGAGCAACATCTGGAGGCAGGAGATTTAGGTTAGACAAGTAATTAGTGCCACGTATTTGTCCTAAAGACAGGTGTATTTTCATTTAAGAATCACTTCATCATTGCACTGCAGAAGAACAGACACTGCACACATGCACACAATGTTTCGCACACACACACACACACACACACACACACAGAATCTCACCTTGCAAGTTTCACAATGACAAGTCAGTGTGAGCCAAGTTAGACTATGCTTATTAAGCTATCAGGGCCACAAATGTGTTCTTAAGCATATCAACATGCTCTCAGTTAAAAACAATGTTAAAAATGTAGCTCCCGACTCCAAAAGCAAATCAGGCCAAATGTAGAGAAAAAAAACTGCCTGCTATTTAGCTCAGGCAGCATATGCCATAAAATTTCAGTAAAGAGATCTAACATTGCTGTTCTTATTTCTGTATATCAAAATCTGTTTGCAGACAAATATGAACAAGGCGGGTGGATGTAGAAATCAACAAAACAAAAGAGCACAGAGCTCGAAACTGAGTGTGAGCATCAGCATGAGTTATTTAGAACGGTGTAAACATTAGGCCCACATGTGCTCCTCTGACTATGTCTGAACTTGATAAAGATGTGTAAAGCATGCAATCTGCGTGCCATATTGTACTGTCCTTGTGTAGCACTTCTGCTCAAGGCCATGCCTCATATATCGTTTTATCATCATTAAGCCCTCGCATAAGGCCTAGACAGCCTTAAGATGGTTTTTCATCTTAAATCTCTCAACTTACATATTATGTGCTGACACTAAATGCAGGGCAGATTAAATATTAAACATGACAAGCCTTTGCACAAAAAAAGCTACCCTCTCTCTCTCTCTCTCTCATTTTCTCTCTT
>JAOUQY010000038.1:7307713-7317713 GCA_028566355.1 Doras micropoeus | reverse complement strand
CTGGTCCTTAGAAGAGCTTAAAATTAGGTAAATACTTCAGACTTCAGATGAACAACATACAACACATTCCACCATGTGATTATTTATTTAACAAAAATGAAGCCAAAATGGGGAGCCATGTGTGAAAAACTAAGTATACCTTTACTGCTTCCATGAGAATTAAGTGGGGTAACTAGCAGCCAGGTGCTGCTAATCAAATGCCCTTGATTAATTGACCACCAGCAAGTGTGACCACCTCTATAAAAGCAGAGGTTTTGGCAGTTTGCTGTTCTGGCACATTCAGGTGTGTGTTAACACAATGCCAAGGAGGAAAGACATCAGCATTGATCTTAGAGAAGCAATTGTAGCTGCCCATCAATCTGGGAAAGGTTATAAGGCCATTTCCAAACAATTTAAGGTCCATTATTCACAAGTGGTAAACATTCAAGACAGTTGCCAATCTTCCAAGGATTGGATGTCCCAGCAAATTCACCCCAAGGTCAGACTGTGCAGTGCTCAGAGAAATTGCAAAAATCCCACAGAGTCTACAGGCCTCAGTTAGCATGTTAAATGTTCATGTTCATGATGGTACAATTAGAAAAAGATTGTTCAGTATTGCTTGTTTGGAAGGGTTGCCAGGAGAAAGCCTCTTCTTCCTAAAAAGAACATGGCAGCACAGCTTAAATTTGTAAAGTTGTGTCTCAACAAACCACAAGACTTCTGGAACAATGTCCTTTGGACAGATGAGATCGATGAGGAGATGTCTCGCCATAATGCACAGTGCCACATTTGGTGAAAACCAAGCACAGCATATCGGCACAAACACCTCATACCAACTGTTAAGTACAGTGGTCGGGGGGAGATGATTTTGGGCTCATTCTGTAGTCACAGGAATTGGGCACCTGCAGACAATGAGTTGACCATGAACTCCTCTGCATACCAAAGTATTCTAGAGTCAAATGTGAGGCCATATATCCAACAGCTAAAGCTTGGCTGAAATTGGGTTGTGCAACTGGACCACAATCTCAAACACACCAGCAGATCAACAACGGAATGGCTGAAAAAGAAAAGAATCAAGGTGATGCAATGACCCAGTCAAAGTCCAGCTGTCAACCCGACTGAAATGCTGTGATGGGACCTTAAGAGAGCTGTGCATAAACAAAAGCCCACAAACCTCAATGAACTGCAGCAACATTGTAAAGAAAAGTAGGTCAAAATTCCTCCAGATGGATGCGATAGACTGACAGTCATTCACAAAATGAGTACATCAAGTTATTGCTGCTAGAGGTGGTTCTACAAACTACTGATCCATGGGGTGTACTTAGTTTTTCACATATGGTTTCTATCATTTTGGCTTCATTTCGCTTCATTCATCTGTTATTATTTACATAAACTACCATTTATTTATTTATTTTAATATTTTCTAATAAATCAAATAATAGAAGTATTTTACCCAACTATATGTATGATCTTTGCTATAAAAATGGCCATAAAGTGATGCACAATACCCATGTTAGAAAAATTTAAGGTCTAAGGGTACCACACACCATCAGAGATTATATATGGAGACGTATAAGATCGCTTGGCATTAATTGTCCAGGACCTGGGATAGTTCTGGTTTGCCTCAAGCACATCCAGAGCTGAGGGTCTCACTTGTTGTCAGGGTCGAGGTCAGGAGTGGGTCGATTCTAATGGTGTCGTGTGGCACGCTTGCGATCCCACACTCATTACACCGTTCACAATTACGGCTACCTATTTCCCCGAGAGGGCCGGGCCAACCATTATCACGGCGACTCAAATGAAGTGGATAATTGTGTCTCACTGCGGCACATCAGGAAACGAGAGACGAAGAGAGAGAGTTAGTGTGCATGTAAGAGTGTGACACAGAGGGAGAGAGAGAGAGACAGAGAGAGAGACAGAGAGAGAGAAAGAGAGAGAAAGAGAGAGAAAGTCAGACAGACAGAGAGATGGTCCAAGAAGCATGGCATGATGCATATCAATTCACAGTAACATACACAGATAGACCAGGTGCAAGAGTGACAATAGAGACAAAAGCACAAGACCAGAATATAAGGACACGTACATTAAACCAAGTCAAACTTATTACACAATCTCTGAGCAAAGTAACAACATGTGGGGAAAAAAAACTTAACTTAGTTACTTCATTACTCAAATCCTAAAATTTACATTCTTTCCCATGCTGAATCTGCATATGCGCATACATGCAAGATATATTTTAAGCTTTTACAGCATAAGAAGTTGGAAAAGTTCGGGAAAATGACCCAAAATAGACAAGCACATTGTCATGTCATATTTATGAGAAGCGGAGGCCACTGATTTAAAGCCTTAACTCTCTGGCTGCGATCCTACATGGACTTGTCAAACTACATGCCATTACTATTCTTTGTCTTAGCGCACTTGTCATGTAAGGCTTGTACCCAAATGAAATATTAATTCTGCATAATAACTTTCAAAGGGGAATAAAGTATGGAATTAATTATTAATCATATGTATATTCAGAGCTTTACTGATTTTCTTTTTTGGGAAGTACAAGATATTCCCAGACAGTCTCTATCCGACGAGAGAGGCCGCGATTTATTCTCTCAGAAAGACGTAGAAACGATGAGGAACTATAAGAACTGTGCTAAAAGACGAACGTAATAGTGTGGAATAGTGTACAGGTGTGAAAAGTAGGACAGTGTGTAATACGGATTATACGCTTCATTTAGTGGTTAGTAAGTACATTCTAGTTTGGTGGAACAAAGAAACATTTGTTGGGGAGGGGGTGCAGGAGTCAAGGTCATGTCATTAGACATCATAAACTCCCATCAACGGGAGTGAGGAAATAAAGCGTGCTGATGAGAGGAAATGCGATCTGAGACAATAGATATCTCATTTACTGCATTCTGTCCCATTTCGGCACAATTTGCTGTGAGCCAGTTAATATGCAAGTTATCCGTTGGAGAGGGCGCGAGACAGACCATTTCAGTGTCAATTTACAGCAAAAAGAGAGGACGGGAGTACTCTTCGTTCTTCAGAGCTCTTTAGTCTAATTCAATTGTACCTTTCAATACCTTATGATATGCAGGAAGTGGTTGGCTCACTATATCACATTATGGGGGGATAAAATAGTAAAACGGATTTTTTAAAGGCTGTAAGTATGCACAGGGAGAAAAGCAGATAAAAAGTGAAGCTTACTTTTGCCGTGTCTGAGGGGTGAGAAGTGGATTTAAGTGCTTTAGGACTGTGCTTTGCTGTAAATGTGAGATATCCATCATCGAGCTAGTCCAAACAGTAATGGAAGAAGTTACCCCATATTGACCGTTCTTGACTCCACACTATCACACTATTCATAGCTTTAAAAGCATCTCTGGTCCTTTGTTACAGCATCTGGTTCACACACTACAGCAATCATGGGACGTTTGAAAAAAGTCAGCTTAAATGTGCTCAAACACATGAAAGGTGCTGTAAAAACTATTAAGCAGAGGAATAAAAACGACCGTTTTAGTGATAAAATACACAAATAAATTGCAAAATATTTGGTGAAGCACCACACACTGTCTTCCACGTCGACAAAAGAGTAAGGCAAGCCACAAATATTGTCTAGTTTTACACAAATCATATTAAGCAAGAAGAATCAAAAAACAAGAAGAAGTGGGAATGGAAGATTTATTTCCTGACACTCTCAAATTCAGCATCTTGTATCTGTGTTGAGAGCCACAGTATTCAAACTGTTAGAAGAAAGCATTTAGACTTAAGGAGAGAAAGCAGCTTCTTCTTAAATGGAAATTTCCACCCAACTTTAAATAATTCTTAGCTAAGCCGCTGGCAGGCATATGTCAGAGCATTAATATTTACAGCACATCATGCCGTAGTTGAAAGAATACAATTTGAAGATGCATGCTTGGATACATTTAAAATGCATGCATAAATAAAGACAGCCGTTATGAAATCGGGTGGCAAGCTCTGCAAAGTTGCATCCAGACAGAACAGTAATATAAGGATATTAAATCTAAACTGTAATGCTTTTTGTGTAATTTTTTGGCTTTTGCATAAAAGGCTTGTATTAATTAAAATGTCTCAGAGAGAAACATAATTTCAGTCCGGCATTAAACATCAGCAGTGTTAAGAAAAAAAAACAAAAACAACCACCAAGACAGACAAAGTAATGAACCATTTCAGATTATAAGTAAACATTTAAAAACACTTTTTGAATATATTGAGCTGTATCCAATTTTGACCATGCAATTTGAAGCTTTGAATAAAATAGTCCTGGAGTCACCCTCTTGTGCCATGGGTCATTGGACATGAGTCTTTTGAGTAACTGAAAATAGCAACTGCTTCAGCAGCCCAATTATGATCTGAATCCTTCCCATTGTATTTGCTCTCTTCTTTTACCTTGTGAACAATAGGTCAGCTGTGATCGACCAGACACTTGCGTTCAAAACAGACAGCTCAGCCTCTATTTGAGGATCAATAGCAGCAGCTAACGTCTGAGCCGCGTCTGTCCATATTCAAATAAAACGTGCTGTGGCTGTAGCACGCATCATCTCCTCAAAGTCATGTATAATTAGGCACGGCCATTTCGCTAAGTTCAGAGTGGAGACAGAGAGGGAAATATATGAAACTAATTAACAGGGGCCTCAATATGGCTCTTCCTTACACTTGAAACGTGTACATCCAAACGAGACGGGTACACATGCTGCAATAAAAAGGTACAGAGACAGGACTGGCAAATACAAAAAAATTGAATAAGATAAAATGAAACAGTGACAATGAGCATGTTTCCCTGCTCAGTACATCATGATGTAGCTCCAGGCGTTACTTTTGTCTCCATCATGGCACCAAGTTAAACTGTGCATTGTAGCACGACACCCCTGATTTCATGCAGTATGGTGGATTACGGAATTGAATTGAACGCTGAGCGTTTATGTTCACTTTTCTAAATTAGGATTTTCTGTCTCCATAATGACGGCAGAGTCTCTTTTTCTTGCCAAATCAATGGCAGCTATTTATATGAGCAGTAATCCCACACCAGGCACTGAACTGGCAGCAAAGTGATGGTTTAAAGTAATGACTAAAAACAAAAAAAAAATATGTAGCCTACTAAAAGAATGCAAATTGGTTTCTTGCAATTCTATCTAAGCTAAGAACATGTTTCATTCTGGAAGGACTTTTCCAACGCAGAGTTTAATACATGTAATCAAGAGTAAAAAGTCATTTGTACCATTTGTGGAGAAATTGTCAGGAGTGCCATGGTTTATGATGCAGGATTCAAATGTCCTCCCTGCTTCTCATCAGAACGAGTGAGGCTGACGAGCAGGCGATCAGCCAAGAGATCATTAAGCAAGGGCTGAAGTGGCACTGCCAGTATGCGGGCGATGCCATGGCAACAAGGGTTCGCCCGGCTTGAGAGACAAGATAAAAAAACAATGAAAGGCAGGGTGCAGGGCCGCTCAATGATCGCAGCTGATCGATGGCTCTCACTTGCTCTCCCTCTTGCTCTCTCTGTTCTTCTCTGTTTTTAGAGATGGAGGAAGGAAAGAAAGGGCAGCACCGTTTAGGCTTTGTGGCTAGTAGTGCCTGGGGGGTCGTCTTCAAATACAGTGAACAAAGAGAGCAAAAGGAAACCGCTGGGGGAGAAAAGCACTATCAAAACACTGTGAAAGGGCGAGCTATTTACTTGCATCTAATTGTTGACCCCCTAAAAAGTTTTGTAAAAGAATCATTGTCACACATCTCATGCAGAGTGGTGTACTAACTAGAAAGACCCCGCTGATATAATAAGCATCCACATGGGATCTGCAGAGAAAAGTTGATCCGCTAATAACAAAAAGCTGAAGGATGTCAGAGTATCCATTACCATGTGAGCAGAACAAGATGACACATACGGCGCAAAACAGACTAAACGTATTTGTTTGTCCTTTCTTTTTTCCCCATTCGGTTTCCTGGACTGTTCTTTGAGCAAGTAATATGCTGAATACGCTGTCTCTCAAACACACGCACGCACTAGTAAGTTTACCAACAACATGTGCTAATCAATGCAGTGAAAGCAATCTGTCAGGAAATCTTTAGCATTAAGACTCTCCCTGAATGGGGATCAGGCCCGTTCACAGGGGCGGGGTTCAGCTGGGTCTTAACAGTCTTCCTTTATGCTTCCGCCTGTGTCAATACGGATTATGAGTCCAGCTTTTATCTTTTCACCCACACAGACCACTTCTTTATTTAAATGCATTGAATAGATGTTTTTTTTTTTGTATGCCTTTTTTTATTATTTAATAAATCAAAATATACTCCTATGAATACATTCAAATCCGACCCCAATTCAAATTTCGCTGCTAGACGCAAGCAAGGAGATCTAATCTTTCATTATTTTAATCCAAATTTACCAAAGGCAATATTTTTAACATTCTTCTTTAAGACCTGAATAGGATAAACACTACTTATTGTTGATGGCACAGCACCTTTCTTTCCAACTTAAGAACAACAATTTGCTTCAGGATCGACTGCTTGGCAGCTGACAGCACCTGCATGCAAAGTAGCTGGGTTATATTTAGGGAGCATTTTTAGGGAAATGATTGTGATTTGCAACCCTGAGATGCGCAGCTCAATTACAAAGAAACTGTATTTACTGATATTACAATAGCTGCAAAAAATAGGCTGCTTTATATCAATGCCATCAAATATAAAAGAAGGCAAAAAAAAGGGGGGCTGTAAAGAAGAGGAGCAATGATGAACAAATAAAAAGCAAATGTTGACATTTCGCATTCAGCGCTTCTCTTTATAGGTCAGAGGCAAGCCTGGCTGACCCCTGTATTGTTTTAAATGCCACTTTGTAAAAGAGGATCGCAGGAATTAATTAATGCATGGGTAGCTGCCACCGTCAAGAGGCGCGCATTAAAATCAATGATTAATAAATTCAAAACACACAACAAACTCAGAGGGGAGATGAAACTAGTATTGTGCTTCACAGGAAGCAGCCCCAGTGTGGGTCCTCCCACCAGCGAGACGGCCACTCGGATGCCTAATGGAAAGCCGCCGGTGCCAGCTGTGTGCCTGTGAATAAAATCACTTTAATTAAAGGCATCACAATGGGAAGGGAATGAAATAGAATGGAAAGGAAACGGCCTGCGTACTTGACACACACACACACACACACTGACAAGACGATGGAACAACGTCTTCAATGATCCTATCTCAAATAATCCAAATCCCTGAAACACCTTCTACTTTTATGTCAAACAGAGCACTACACTTGCATATCAAGAACATCATGCTTGTGTTGACCTGATGTTCTCTGAAGACAAGAGGCTGCTGTCTGATTCCATGTTGTTAGCACATCAAATTGAATAATCTCATCTGTGATGTTTTTTTAAAGATTTATCATGCCAGGTTTTAAAAGATAACACGATCAAATCATTTTCTGAACATTTTTTAAGACAAACGTTGAAACGTCGCGTGTTTTCTCAGCTCAAAACTGTGAGCCAGCGGAGAGGCAATTGTTCTAGGCTTCCAAATATTGTACTGTTTTGCTGGCAGACAAACCAGCAAAAGAAGCGTCCACCCACATACGAGGGAGGAAGGGGCTCTCATAATCTGATACACAACAAAGATGAGCCCTGATTACATTCACCCCCTTCTCCTGTTTTAAACAGACTGGGAGCAGTGCCCAGAGCCAGCTGGGGGAAACACAGCTTCACTCAGACGCTCATATAAACAGCATCAGTGTAGACCACCTCATCACTCACAAGGGGGCAGCAATCCAACATGCAAGATACATAACTATAATCACTGACAGGAATGCTCAAGCTTCAGTTTGTGCACAAAATGAGAAATGATTGTGTGACCAGTTTTGTGGAGATTCAGAAACAGAAATTGTTATCAGAAAAATACAAAGAATAAAAGATTACAAATATAAGGCCTAGCTCAAATACATTTTCATTTTATCCCACCTGGAGTGTTGTGTCCATTTCGCTCAAAAAATACTAGTATTTGATTAGGGGTAGGTTTTTTTTACAGAGTGTTCATATTATTATTAGTAGTAGTAGTGACAGTAGTAGTAGTACTAGTAATAGTAGTATTAGTATTAGAAGTATCAGTAGTAGTATTAGTAGTAGCAGTAGTATTAGTATTAGTAGTATTAGTAGTAGTATTAGTAGTATCAGTAGTAGTATTAGTAGCATCAGTAGTAGTAGTAGTAGTAGTATCAGTAGTAGTATTAGTAGCATCAGTAGTAGTAGTAGTATCAGTAGTAGTATTATTAGTATTAGTATTAGTAGTAGCAGTAGTATTAGTATTAGTAGTATCAGTAGTAGTATTAGTAGCATCAGTAGTAGTAGTAGTAGTAGTAGTAGTAGTATCAGTAGTAGTATTAGTAGCATCAGTAGTAGTAGTAGTAGTAGTAATATCAGTAGTAGCAGTATCAGTATTAGTAGTATCAGTATTAGTACTATTAGTAGTAGTATTAGTAGTATCAGTAGTAGTATTAGTATTAGTAGCATCAGTATTAGTAGTATAAGTAGTAGTATTAGTATTAGTAGTATCAGTAGTAGTAGTAGTAGTAGTATTAGTAGTATCAGTATTAGTAGTAGTAGTAGTAGCAGTATTAGTAGTAGTATTAGTAGTAGTATTAGTATTAGCAGTATCAGCATTAGTAGTATTAGTAGTATCAGAATAAGTATTAGTAGTAGCAGTAGTAGTAGCAGTATTAGTAGTATTAGTATTAGCAGTATCAGCATTAGTAGTATTAGTAGTAGTATTAGTAGTATTAGTAGTAGTATTAGAAGTAGCAGTAGTAGTATTAGTAGTAGCAGTATTAGAAATAGTGGTATTAGTAGTAGTAACAGTAATAGTAGTATTAGTAGTAGTATTAGAAGTAGCAGTAGTAGTATTAGTATTAGTAGTAGCAGTATTAGAAATAGTGGTATTAGTAGTAGTAACAGTAATAGTAGTATTAGTAGTAGTGGATTGTTTACAGCTGTATTTATTTGCTGGTGTTTAACATTAGATTATTAAGCAGAAGACAGTGATACATCTGCTCATTCATTTGTTTCCAGAAAACTAAAAGTTGCATGATATTGTGAGATACTTCGCGATTATAAAATGACTTATTACCTGTATCTGATGTTACAATAGGGAAATGTTTAATAAGGAGATGCAAGGAGATCAAAAAAAGGCAACATCTGCTTGCAAATTCACAAAGGTGTTTGTCTGGATGGGAGGACAATTACCAGGCTACCTCAAAATACAGAAGTTAATGCGGTCAGTAATTTTCTCAGAGAAGGAGGAAAACGCAGACATGGGTGATTTGGACAGAAATAAATTTACAGAGGAGCACTTGCAAATAAAGGAATTCCCCCAGGTTCCTATATAAATCTAATCCCATCTGAAAAAGTCACAAGCTCCCAAACTTCATGTAAATGGCAGAACCCTTAAGTTGACAGAGCTCTCTCCTTTCTGGAGACCTTTTCTCATATTGCAGATGGTTTAAGGTGAGAAAGAAAAAGTCAAGACCTTTAAATCTACAATTAAAAACTACCACAAGAGCTGAGCTACCTAACCATCCCTGGGACTAATTTAAATTTTTATAACAGAAGGCAGGGTAGATGTAGCTTCAGCATTGCCATGTTTTAATGAAACTGTTATTTTTAGAAAGATTCTGCCATTGCAGCACTGAATACTGGTTTGCCAATTGCAATAATTCCTGCCCAGATAGCTAATGAGTGATTATCTAGTGCAGGCCCACGCTTAGCAGTTTCATCTGACCCACATACTGCACTGAACTCATCCCAGTCAGCCACAACTATAATGCATGTCCATTTCTGAGGTATGATACGGGCCACAATTAAAGCATAATGGGCCAAAGACAAGCATTAGACAGTCAGTCATAAATTGGCTTGCATTTACAGGGGTTAGACAATGAAACTGAAATACCTGTCATTTTAGTGTGGGAGGTTTCATGGCTAAACTGGACCAGCCTGGTGGCCAATCTTCATTAATTGCACATTGCACCAGTAAGAGC
>JAOUQY010000038.1:7129497-7140118 GCA_028566355.1 Doras micropoeus | reverse complement strand
TGCTCTTACTGGTGCAATGTGCAATTAATGAAGATTGGCCACCAGGCTGGTCCAATTTAGCCATGAAACCTCCCACAGGTGTTTCAGTTTCATTGTCTAACCCCTGTATATGTATGTATGTACACACACTATGCTCTATGCTATAATATATATTTATTATTTCTTTGCATGAATAAATAGAAGAGCATGTTACATAAGCTGTTTTTTAATTGGGGAAGGCTTTGTAGCTGATTATTAGATTTGCTACCCTTCCTGTGTTTCAACACCAAACCCAACACTTATGATCTCTGATGAGCTACTTAATGACAAAATGACTAGGGAAATTTCTACACCACCTGCTTTAATTAGTTTGTTGCTCACAATTGTCCCAAATGGGCGGTGAAGGCAGATGCAAGTTCAGATAATTTATTAAGAACAGTGCACACAAAACAATAAAAAAAAAAACATGAACTGTGGATACATATATATATATATATCATATAGATTATATAGATATCACACGATCAAGAACATATAGGCCATAAACAATACTGTGACACACACGTACAATAATGAGACACAGTTTAGAGTGATTAGTGAAGCAACGTGTTGAAGCTGATGGGTAGTATAGTTCAGCGCTGAACAATGGTTACTTTTACTACTTACTCTATTGGACATTAGTCTTCTTGACTTCATGCTGTAGACTTCCTGTTTACTACCACTTCATCTAAGCCTTGTGTTTAGTTTTCAGTGTGGCTGTGCATGACATTCTTATGGCTGTCTTACTTTTTTGGTTGTTTGATGTAAACTTAAATTTCTTCCTCAATTCCTTTAGTGAGGCTGCCCCCTTTTAGGTCACTTTGGAAAACCTTTTTGGTTTGGGCCCACTTATCCCCATAGAGATGGCTCACTGCAAATCAAAGCAAAATTCTACTTACTGGTCACCTATGACGTAAAATGTCTATCCTGATAAGAGTGGATCTTTGCCAGGACGACCCTGCCTCCTTCCACAGGCCATGAGGGCTCGGTGAATGGTTTAATGAGGATGAAAATGATGTAAATCATATGCTATGGCAGAGTTAAACACCTATGGGAGATTTTGGCCTGGCATGTTAGACAGCATAATCCACAACTATCATGAAAGCACTAATTGAAAGAATGTCTTTATATAATAATCTCTCCAATACATTTCCTGAAACTTGCATTGAAGCTGTTCTAGTAGCTTGTGGTGGCTGAGCTAAGACCCCTTACTAATGTTTTTTTTTCTTTTAATTTGTACCTGACTGTGCATCTAATAGATGAATAGAATTACACTTTAACCATTCACATTCATTATACAAAACATACTATCCAGTACAGTTTGTTCAGCTATAGAACTGTAGTGTAGTCTTGGGGCCATAGGAGATGAAAACCACAGGGCAATGAAGGACATTTGTCTAAAACATCTTGTTTTTCTGGAAACCTACTGCAAAGTTTACGACCATTTCAATTGAAGTGAAGATGGACTGCAATTGGCCCTTTCTCTTTTTAAAATCAAATGTAATTGAATCATATTTTGAACCATCTATAGTCTTTGTCCTCACTGAGACACATATTACCATAATAATAACTTTCTGACTACAATTTACACAGTTATGCACCAAGAACAGATTATATTTCCTATTCATATTTGATTCTACATGAAGGTTAGGAAATATTGTCTAGCTTGCAGTGCTCTGGAGTGTCTCCGCCTGGCTCCTTTAGCTCGTATAGTGCAGCCATTATGGGCTTAAAAACATGGCCACCTAAATTAGGGCTGCTCCACATTCAAATGTCAAAGTCAATCCATGCTATGAGCTGTGACATGGACCATGAAGCCATGATCTGGAGCACCAGCAATGCGTGTATGTATGTGTGTGTGGGAGTGAGGGGGTTTCATGGGTGTATATATTAATCTTATTGCAGGGTATACCCCACCTTAAGGCAAAGTAAATTTGAGCTTTGCCAGTGCTACCATTTTTGGGAAGCAAAATTATGTTTTATTGTTTTATGTTATTTCAGTAATTGAGGATAATCACATTAATGCTGTCAGAAACCAAACATGGTTGTAGTAAAAGTGATGGATATAAATATGGCACAGCTTTACAGCTTTTGTAACCCATTTGTGTATGTGTATGTGTATGTGTGTGTGTTTGTGTGTGCATTTACATGCCAGTCAGGTAAAAGTAATGCACATTTAAGAGAGACGTGACTGCAGGCACTTGCACGTTGTATCTTTGCTCTCATGTACGTGTGATCATGTATGTGTCTGGAGCAGTGTGAACAACCCCTTCCCAGTGCACAAACCTTTTCCTGTCTGGAGTACAGTCAGTCTCAGATAGCAAAATAGATGTTTTACCCTTTTAACCTTTAGCCACTGTCTTTTGACAACAATCATTTTTATAGCTTTGTATCAAATTGTCATAAGTCTGAGTCCCTAATGACGAAATAAATGAAAAGCTTTTTCACTCAATTTTAAGTTGATTTGTTTGATGCAGGTAGCTGATGGGAACTGGAAATTCCAAAAGTGGATGCAAATAAGCTTGATCCAGTTTATTTAATATATCAAGTAATACTTTATTTAATGTATTAGATATTAACATATTGACTCAGTTAATGTTTTTTAATACGTGTTTATTAATGTTCGATTCTTGTATGAACAAACCTCTCTATGTATTTGTTGTCAAATAATAACACAGACATCATGTGAAAAATGAAATACTGTTTTTTGATTAATTTGCTAATATTTCCAAGAAGTGGCACCAATAAATTGTGTGTCTGCCAAGAAATGATAACACAAATCTTTCAGAATGGGGTGTCAATCTACATTTTTAGAGAAATATAACTAATGGAATAAAAATTGTTCTTTGTTTGTGCATATGCACTGTACAGATCAAGAGAGAAGCTGATCCTTGATTGGTCCTTTGAGGCCGTTCTTTTTCTATTGGTCTCCTCTTTTGGCACCTGATTTCTGTGTATGCGTTTATCTTACAGACAATTGCTCTGTGTCACTGACAGAGGCACGGGAAAACGGGAAATGATTAAAAAAGGAATGTCAGGGAGAGATGTCGGGAAGAGAATGGGGTAGGGTGGGGGTGGGGGTGGGGGGGTGTAGACGGGGAGATTTAGTTGGCTCTGTCTGATATGAAGAGAAAATGAAGGCCTGAGATATAATGCTGTGTATCATGTGACATGACAAGGGACAGAACCCATGCTCAAAGATTTGCTTTATTATTCCTTGACATATCTAGAATATATTGATAAACCACTTCTTGGAAATATTAGCCAAATTACCAAAAAGCAATATTTAGCTTTTATCAAATGTCTGCTTTCTTTCACTAAAGAAATCTTGATAGCAAATATTAAAAAAAAAAGTAAATTAGCTGTATATTAATGAATTGCTGTAAGAGCTGTATATTTTAGCCTGGGTTTTTCTTGTAATTGAAAATTCTAAACACTGGTGGATTGCCCCACAATGATTAGGCTCTGAAAGCAAATGCACTGTGTTCTTCTGTATGATTTTTTTTTTTACATTTGCTATCACTAGGTCCTGCATCCTAAGATCTTAAACAGTTAGAAAAAGGTCACTAAAAGTAATGAACAAAAAGGGTTTGTGTTTTTGGATGCTGAGACTATAGTAGAGGAGCTTAACATTTAGCTTTTTTTTAATGTTGGATTTGTCCTTCAACAGGATCAAGGTGCAGATATGCCTCATCTCTGCTCTTAGATTTCTGGGCCTCTTGTCTTGCTTGAAGCCAGAGAGGGACAGGAAATTGGGGGACGCTTTGGTAGTGGTCTGGCCTCCGACCCCTGAACTGTAGTACTGCATGCTTTGAAGTCAGAAAGAGAATCACATGCAATTACTTGTGATATAAAGCACGTTCTCCAAGAGTGCTCAAGCCATGCTGAGCACATCCTCCCACTCTCTCTTTCTCTCTCTCTCTCACACACATGCACATACACATGCACAGACACACACACACACACTGTAAACTCTATACACCATATAATAACCTTGGCCCTCCTCCTTAAAGTCTTCCTAGAAGTTTTCTCCTTTATATAAACAGACTTAGGAGGAGTGCTGGGTGGAATAATTTTAGGTTAGCAGAACATTTCAAGAATATAACGTGTCAGTTCCTAAGATACTCAATCTGTTGCATTTTCTGTGCATTCTGAGTAATTTAGGGATCTGATAAGGTTCAATGTTGATTATGTTCACTGTGAGGGAAAAAGAGTTCTTCAGGAGTTAGTTAATAACCAGTATAGGATTATAAACATTTCTGAAATGGAAGTCTTCTGTTGTAGGACTCTATGTAGAACCTGTAAGGGCTTCCCAAGAGAAACAAACAAAAGAATCCTTTAAGCTTTGAGTCTGATAACTGCACTACCTACTACTTAGTCCAAAAACAACAACAAAAATCACATAAATGGCTTTAAACAACTGTTTGTAATTTGAGGAAGGAAAAGATAGAAAGATCGACTTTTCCCCTTTTGACTCTACCTGTTCTCTGACTCTTCCTGCATGCCTGCAGGGGCTGATTAGCACAGTTTCAAACTCTATTGTTAGCATGGGTGCCCTTTTGTCTGAGTGCTGCAGTGACATGTAACCACCTGTGAATCCACAACTTGAATCTTTATACTTCATGAAAACAACTGTGTAGAAAATGTGCTAATGATCAGAGTTTAACTCCTCCTCCTGTGCACTCCATAATCAAATTTTTAAAGGTTGGGTTCTGATAATCGTAGAGTCCAAAAGCTATATCACAAATGAGCTAACAAGCTAATTACAGGGTTCAGGTGTGTTCGACTGATTTCTCGTATGAGCATTCTCTCATAATACAGGACACTTCCTTGTGACCCACTTACCAAAAATATATCTAGATCTTTCAGTTAAATTGAGGTTAATTAAAATAGCCATCTTAAGCTAACTTCAGCATTCAGCTAGTTTAACTGTGATGTCAGGTGTTTAGCAATAGATATGGCAGCTAGCTCATAGCTCTTTTGCTAAGAAGGTTTGATTGATCTTCATGTGTTTGAAGACGTTTTAAATGACTGATGAATAATGGCATGAAGAGAAAGCTTTTGCACAGCTAGCACCATTACATGGCTTTAACCTAGTGAAATCTCTTCTTGTTCCTGAGTTGGTGTGTGTGCGTGCATGCGTGTGCGCGTGTGTGCGCGCACAGTATATAGTGTGGTACGGGAGGGGAAAATCTCTTGCTTCCCCCAGAGAGACAGAATGCAAAGCATTCCTCACATTACCACAGAGCAACAATCAGAGGGGAGACGAAAGAAGCAGGGGCCTGGCCAGAGTGCACACACACACACACACACTCACTCACACACACACACACATACACACACACACACACACACACATATATATATATATATATAATGTATATACACACAAAGCAGAATATGTGGTGACAAGAAAGACAGAGGTCACTCAGTTCTCCTTCTCATTCTCCATTTTCCTCCAATCCTATGAACATTTGCTTCCCTCTCTTCACCCACATTTCTGCTTGGAGTAGTTACAGTAGGCTATTTGTAATCCTGGGCCTCTGTTTTATCTTTCATTTTTGTAGAATTAAGTTACTTTAAATATTCTTTGGTGTGTAAAATGTCTTATACTGCAGGCTGTAGACTTTTCCTTACTGAATCATTGTTTTCTCCATATAAAAGAGTGTTTCCTGTAAGGCCTTTGCTCTCTGACAATCCGGTAGCACTTTATTTTACAGTTACTGCCTACTGTTTAATAGGCAAATGTGCAGTAATTACAAATAATGTCTAGTCCAATATTCAAGTTGGCTGCATAGTAATTAGTGTAAAAACTAACAGGTGTGTATGCCTGTACTTTTCCAAAAAATTCAGACCTTACAGTAAATACAGTCATGATACTAGTACCAAATAAGAGAAAGTTAATACAATGAGTGATATCTTGAGCATATGGACATGCTGTATGGTTAGGACAGAGTCACATGTGAGTACAATCCATCCCCCAGCGCATTTTTCCACTTACATTGAAATCATTTAGAAGCTGTGGAAAAGATAAAACCATGAAAATACTATCCTAAAATCAACACTTATTGAAATGTGTAACTACATTATAGCAATGCTGAAAACAGTGAGGAGTGAGAATATTAGCAAGGAGAAGCAAGGGGTTAAAAGCACAGGCACAGAGATATTTTGTGTAAAACAGGTTGAGCAGCAGTGGCTTTTTTAAATTACATTTAAGGAGTTTTATTGTCCAGTAAGTGTCCATTCAGATAAGTGTGCTGTTAAATATGCTTTATTTCAATGCAGGACAATTCCAGCTCCTTTAAATTCTTTAGGGTGTGCTGTTCTCAATTCAGACCACAGGTTTTCAATATTTAAACATTTCAAGTCTGCAGACAGAGACTGACATCATAAAACTTTGATTTTATGTGCCACAACCATTTCTGTGTAGATTTGGAGAGTGCTTAAGAGATCTGTCTATAGCCAAGTTGTAACCTCTTGGCAGAATATCTAACACTATCAATCTTCACAAGATCCTCTGGACCACTAGCTGTAAAACAGCCCCAAAGCCTGAATCACTATATTGTACAGTGGTTTTAGAAGCTTTTCATGTATGTACTGCCCATTCTTTACCAAACATGCTGATGGCCAAATATTTCAGGTTTGGTTTTATTTGGTGGCCTGATTTCAGTCATAGTTTGCAGTGATTCCAGCTTGTTGTCACGGAGGTCTGATAGTTTGGTCAAGTTTAAACCCTGGACCATACTTAGAATCAACTTAACTGTGTAATTGTGAAACCTTGGGGATCTCTTTGCCTCCTTTGCCATCCTCCTTACTTGTCATTGATCCAATTTCTGACTAATTTCTGACAGTTAATTGATCTGACCTTTTGAGTGGAAAATTTGATTCATTATGTGCTGTGTTATTTTACACTATTATATTGGCCCTTGAATCGTGCCAGTAGTTTTGGACTTTTTTTTATATGAACTCCATGTATACTTTACAAGTGCCTAGTAAATAATGTGGAAAAATACCAAGTATACAGCAGTACTTTGTCCTGTTATCAATAATCATGAATGTTGGTGAATTCTGTAAAATTATATAATGGACCAAAAATCGCATGAAATCTTGACTGTAATTATTAATTGCATTAATTACATTAAATTATTAGTTACATTACATGAATTATTAATTAATTGCTATTTGTTTCAGGCTTGTAGTCTTTATCACTAGTATGTTGTTTCTCAGCGTTTCCTGGTATGGTACTTTTCACATTACTACCACAACTTCTGCAAATAACCTACATAAAATAATTAAACATGAACTAATGTGTTTTGGCATTAAATATTGCTGCACAAACATTGTACTTTGTATACTTAGCAGTTTTTGAACAAATGACTAATCTGTGTAAAAAGATTGGGGTAGGATTAGTGTTCATACCACAATGCCTTAGCTCAACCCTAATGAGGTCTGGACAAAGTTATATGCAAACTACAAACCCCATTTCCAAAAAAGTTGGGACATTTTCTAAAAATGCAATAAAAACTGAACACACTCAAAAAAAGTTGTGGCAGAGGCATGTTTACCACTGGGTCACATCACCTTTTTTTAATTATACTTTTTAATAATTTGGGAATTGAAGATACTGATTGTTGCAATTTTGCAAGTGGAACTTTTGACCATTCTTGAGCTGCTGACTTGAGCTACTCAACAGTCCATGGTCACTGTTGTCTGATTCTCCTCTTCATGATGCTCCATACATTTTCAATAGGAGACAGATCCTGACTACAGGCAGGCCAGTTAAGCCACACTGTGGTAACTGGTGCAGAATGAGGCCTGGCATTGTCCTGCTGAAATAGACATGGAATTTCTTGGAAGAGATGTTGTCCTGACGGAGGAACAATATAAGCCTCTGCATCAATGGTAAGTTCACATATGTATGCAGATCACCCATGCCGTGGTCACTGATGCACCTCCATGCCATTACAGAAAAAACTAGCACATTGCAAGTAACAGATGCAAAACATGCTTGGCTTAAACATAGTTGCAGGCAGGCAGTAGTTCAGGTGATATACAAACAGGATGTTAGAGGCAAAGGCAAAAATCACACAATCCAAAGAACCAACCAGATCAAAAAGCATGAACAAGAACACTGATACAAGGCTTGGAATGTCAGTTGTAATACACAGAGCTAAAGGAATACTTCACAAAGTCCTAGTGTAGTGAGTGCGGTTATATAGTGTGCTTAATTGATTCCATCGTGAAGCTGTGAACTTGAACTGGTGAGCTGGCAGTTGGAGTCCATGGTGACCATAGTTGTAGGCAGAGATGCATTCTGGGAAGGGTGGAAGGGAAAATCTTGCTACTTTTAAATGTAGAAAAATAATAACTTAGGTAAATGAATACATAAAATAATCTTTTTAATTAATTAATTTGTTTGTTTGTATCCAGTCAATTTATGTTAGCTACTGAAATGAGTGCTAGTCTAGCCTGGAATTAGCAAAGAAAACACGCCAACTGAGACTTCATGCTTTCAATGGAAGTAAAGGAGACAGCTCATTTTATACTGCTTACTCCAGCATATTGAAACATTTTAAGGATGTAGGGCGAGAGACGCTCGTCCTCAAGTTAAACCCTGCAGTCTAATGGCTTATCCACTTTCAGACACACACGTATAGCTATAGTGTGTAAATTAAAATAATTGAATGGTAAACTGAGCCCATTTGTCTGATGTGTAGCGTAGAGTAAGTGGCTGGAAGAAGTACAAATAAAAAGTAATACATAATACATATTTAAATGTAGAGAGTAATATGTAAGTTTGAATGTATTTAAGTACATGTAATACAGTCAATAATAGAGTATGAATATGTAAAAATAATAATTAAGTATAGTAACAAAGTACAATTACTCAGGTATTTTCCACCCATGGCTATAATAAATATAGGATTTTTGTTTATTTTTTCATATCAGAAGGCAATAAATTATTGTATGGAGTCATAAAAACAGCTCAGTGGTTTCTGATCATTTAGCAAAGAGAGGAAGGAAGTGATGGAACTAAACACTTGGATTTTTTGCGTGTAAGTGAAAAGGGAGCATATAATAGAGAGGGAGAGTGAACAAGAGACGGGGTTGAGTAGGAGGAGAGTAGGTGTAATTATCCTTCTCTGACAATATTAAGCATGCTGTGTTTTCCTGCAACAGTGCCAACCTCATCACAGGCTACACACACACACACACACACACACACACATCTTACTTAAAAACATCTATTCCTTTTAAACAATTTCACATCACAATTACAACATTCTCAAAGCAAAACACTCCCCAAGAGACACAGTGTTTTCTTTTATGTCTCCTTTCCGCCTACTCTCTCTCTTATCTTTAAGGAAAAGTTCCTCTGACCCCTGGTGGGACCAAAACTCAAAACATTGCTTGCTTGAGGCCATGTTTCCTTGTGGTAGTGCCTTATATGCCTTGTTGCTTTGAGGAAGAAACAGTTGAGTTCAGCTAGTCCATTGTTGCTGTTTGGTTCATAACACAGCATAAACATGTTGTTGTATTATTCAGCGTAGCACAGATCTTAACCCCCAACATGCCGTGCTAGTATTAAACATATAGCGCCATGTTATTATTTATTAACACCCTAAGTTTCATTTCATTAATCAGTACTCATTTTGAAGCATATTATTCTGTAATCTATATTAATGACTCAGTTCCTACAGGGAATAGGAAAGGTATGCCGTTATGAGAATAACTCTGTCAAAGCCAGAACCCCTGACAGCTGTGATATTTTAAGGGGTTTATTTATGTTGTTATATCCATAGTGACTATGAGTATATGAAGCGAGTATAAAAACAGCTCCAAAAAGTATGCCAGGGTCTTTTTCTCTAAAAAAGATATTTAACACCTTACATTTCCAGCTTATTATGCAGTCATTCTGCTTTAAGCTATTAAACAGTAATACAGAAATACAGCTATAGTTATCCATGTGCGTTTAAAGATAGATATGCCACAAGTCTGCTTGTTTGTTTGTTTATTGTTTTTTTAAACGTCATTTCAGCATCAGTGCCTATACATGACAAACAAAGTTTTTCATCAATACACAAGTTCAACTTTCAAACACAGTCAGAGGGCAATTTTTGTATCTCCAATTCAACTACCTTGCATGTCTTTGGACTGTGGGAGGAAACCAGAGTACCTGGAGTAAACCCACACATACACAGGGAGGACATGCAGACTCCCACAAGACTGCAGCATGGAGCTTGAGGACGAGCAGCACCTTCAGCCCTACCTCAGTAAAATGCATGCTGAAGGAAGCAGAGAATCTTAAACAGTGAGGTGTCTCCATTTCCTCCCAAATAAACAGCATCCAATTTTTTAAATTACTAATCTTAACTTTATTGATTGATTGATTGATTGATTGATTGATTGATTGATTGATTGAGTGTTACTTTTCACATGAAAACCTGACATTAACTTAATTTCAGCAGTGAGGAAGACCAAAGAGGAGATATATGGATGTGGTAAAGGAAGATATGCGGGGAGCAGGGGTAAGAGTAGAAGATGTAGAGGACAGGGTGAGGTGGAAAAGATTAACTCGCTGTGGCGACCCCTGATAAAGGGA
>JAOUQY010000038.1:7073847-7087336 GCA_028566355.1 Doras micropoeus | reverse complement strand
TTTTTTAAAGTAATTATTAACAATTGTACATTTATCATTACAAGAGTAATGTTTGTGTTTTTACCTGCTGTTGAGATGTAGGCTACCTGTTTAGACTTCAAGAAATAATTTTCATATTTTTGCTCTTCCAACACAGTAAAGCTAAATTAATTAATTAATTAAATTGATTGTATATGCTCATTGCATAGGGTGTAACATCCTCAGTAATACATTATATGTTCAACATGAGAAAGAGTGACTCCAGTAAGTGCTTGTTGGAAATTCAAAGTAATATCAGCTGTAAGAGATATATTTTTTTAACCTTTTTTTATTGAATTAGAAGATTGATGTATAGATTTTAAAAAGGTGTGTTCACAAGTTCATTTCCTCAGAAAGTTTAATAAGTTTAGTTGTATCTATAGATGTCAGACAGCACTGGATATTTGAATGTGGACTTTTCTTTTTTTTGCTTTTGGACATGTACATTCTGGAATTAATTCTGAATGCCCAAGTATTTATGTTGTTTGTGTGTATATTTGTGCGGTAGACTGGGTAAAAACCTGTGTGTTTGTGTGTGGGTGCTCAGGCCCTGTGTGAGGCGGGGTTAGTCATCCCTCTGGAATGCCGTGCGTACCCAGGGGAGGGTGTGGGCTGCTGTTTGGTTTGCGGTTGCTGCTGGGGTTGAAGGTTTAAAAAGCTGTTTGCCGCCTTCCTATCTACTGGGATAAAACACACTCTGTAGTGCAGACAACAAGCCTGCTTTGTGCTGCTCTGTCATCACAGCCAGCACACACACACACACACACACACACACACACACACACACACACACACTACTACAACCACTCCCAAGCTGACATGCCAATATAGCACTTCTTTAAAGCTGTAGCGTGTTCCTGAAGTGTGTGTGGGTGTGTGTTTGTCATGGGGAGGGGGTAGCCTGTAAATGATGGTATTGAAGTTTGTCTGTGGTTTTTGGGAGACTTCCTTTAACGTCTGCAGCAAATGTACATAGACTAATCCAGGTAATCCCTATAGCCATTTGTCCTGGTTTTTTCAATGGATGTAATAGCTATTTGCTTTTAGTAATGTTATTTCCACATATTGTCATAGTGGTGTTACTGTATGGTATGTGTATGACAAGAACACAATGTGAAACAGTTCATATATGTTCATAAGCTACAGTGAAACGTGTAAGCAAATGATTTATAGGCGCAGCTGTTACACTGGGGTTTACTAGCCGTTGTATTTTATCGTTAGCGAGGTGCATGTTGCATGTAGTTTGCCTCTTGTAGGCCTGTGTAATTTAGGTGTAGATTCTGAAGTGTATTTGTAGTAGAAAATGTATAGCCTGTAGCCTACTCTATAATTTATACACACCGCTTTTGTCTAAAATGTATTTAGGTTTGATTTACATACTAGTTACATACTAGCCTTGACTATACTAGATATGTACACTCATCCAAGTTGTGAGAACTGAAAAAGAAACCAAATCCAAAAGATTGTCTCAAGTGATTCCTCTGACCAATCCTGTAGTAAATGTGGTCCGAGGAATCATGTGAAACAGTGGATTTGTGGATCACATCATATATAATTTTGCACATGAACGCCTGGGGGTTAAGGAACCAGCCTTGTGACCGGAAGGTCACCGGGTCGATCCCCGCAAACGACAAGACATGGCTGAAGTGCCATTCAGCAAGGCAGCTAACCCCTACTGCTCGCCGGGCACCATGGATGAGGCTGCCTACTGCTCTGGGCTAGTGTGTGCACACTTCACTAGTGTGTGCGTATGTGTGTTCACTGGACGGATGGGAATGCAAGCACAGTAGGCCAATACTTCACTTTCACGTTCACCGTAAATGTCACTGAGTGGTGTTCCTAAAAGTGCAGATCCTTGTTACTCATATACATGTAAAATTTGTGCAGTCATACAAAATTTACTGTCACCTGTTGCTTTGTCGTTTGCTGTTGTGAACATGGGTTAGGTATACACAATGTCTGCTGTATATTTTATTGGCCTCTGCTTAAACTGCTCTATAAGCACTAAGCCCTGTCGACAATGAAAACATCCTTTTTCTTTTGCGTTTAAAAAAGTTTTGCATCCAAGCGCTTGACAATCCCTTCCACAATCCCACATGACAATCCCTTCCACATGGATTTGCAAAACAAGTTAAAAATGCCGTAGTATGCAACTTTGCCACTCAAATATACAAACACCACAGACGAGCACCATGTGCGTGCATACAAACACAGCTCGATAGTCCACTGTTCAGGCCACATCATCATTGTTTTCAATAGGTTCCATATTCACGTGTCTGTACGGTGACGTAAGGTTTGGTTTTCAAAAGATTCCACTCTGGAAGCCATTTTCAAAAGTTTGCATTTTCAGGCCCCGAAAATGCCATTGTTGTGTGGATAGCCATGTCACCATGCTGCATTGCTCTATATGAGGAACGCTCAGACCAGCACTATTTTGGTGCTGGAACCAGACCAGTTTTACTAATCAAGAACTGTTTCTTTCAGTGGAAACACACAGAATGGTTCCAGATTAGGCATCAGCAACTTGTTAGAGAAAAAAAGAATCTGATTGTTTGTCTCAGTGTTATGTCATGTTTTCCTTGTGGTGCTCACAGCTAGATAATTTTGCTAACCTCAGCATGTGCCAAATCACATAGCATAATTGGATCATATCCTCAGTAAAGGGCATGACCTCTACACTGATATTAGGGCTATAGGTAAAGACTGTCTGTCTTTTTTTATATTCCATGCTCCACACCCCCACTGAGATTTGGTCTGTATAAGTACTGCCAGTAATATCACCTGTGGATCCAGCTTGTTTCTATTTACACAAGGACGGCCTTAATGGCTTTAGCAGATAGGAAAAAACCAATGCCAAACCCAAAGGAGCGAGTTTTCATAGAGTCTGGATTTCATAAGTGTATTAGGAATTGTGATATCATTCTCCAATTGGAGAGAATAGCTCAGTGAGTAGACTGATACCAGTCTGATTATAAGAGCTTCACAGAAACCATGCAGACGGTTTCCAAGTAACGTGAAATGACACGTGTGATAATGATTTGCTTTAGGTCAGGTAGTATCTTGTGTTCATGTGCATGTGAAAATGTCAGTGGATCAGGTAGGAAAATATGATGCATCCAGTCTGATACCAGACAGCTTTTCAGACCATTAACTGTTACAGTATGATATTTAGTATTGTACAAACCCCGTGTCCAGAAAAGTTGGGACACTTTTTAAAAATGCAATAAAAACTGAAACCTGCAATTTGTTAATTCACTTGAACCTTTATTTAACAGACAAAAGGACAAAGAAAAGATTTTCAGTGTTTTCAATGATGTATATATGTAAATATAAACAAATTAAAAATCGATGCCTGCAACACACTCAAAAAAGTTGGTACAGAGACAAACTAAGACAAGTAATACAACATAATAACACTTCTGATAGGTTCCACAAGTAGCATTTTAACTGGTAACTGGTGAGGTCATCAAGATTGAGTATAAAAGGAGCATCCACTGATGGCTTAGTATTTTCAAGCAAGGATGGGTCCTGATTCACCACAAGTTTGTGGCAAACTTTGTGTCCATCGAGCCCTCAGGTGGTCCCGTTTGAGAGACCGTCATGCTACCATGATGGACGTAGCCACATGGGCTCAGGAGAATAAAGAAATGCAACCTGAAACTGTATTATGCACAGCTTAATACTTTCAGCTTTTTTCTGGGAAAAAGAGGTTTCCGTCCCAACATGCCCCTGTCCCAACTTTTTTTGAGTGTGTTGCAGGCATCATTTCAAAATATGTTTATAGTTAACAAATAGAACAGCTCACCATTGAAAACACTTTTCTTTGTCCTTTTGTCTGTTAAATAAAGCTTCAAGCGAATTAATAAATGACACATTTTAGTTTTTATTGCAGTTTTAGAAAGTGTCCCACCTTTTCGGGAAATGGGGGTTGTATGTGCATCTTTCTCAACCAAGGATGCTTGTGGATTGGGCTGGGCTTAAATATGTAGCATAGTTACAATTTTCAAGACGTATAATCTATACCATAGATATGATATGCAGTGTCTCTGGTTAGCTGGATTGGAATCTGAATGGTGTATTGAGAGTACTTTCGTCATTTCAGTTTTGTAGTCCTGGCATCTGCTTCTTTTGCTTTTTGTTGCTTCAGTAATGTGTAGTGGGTTTAAATTCAGAAGTAAGGTGGAGTGGATGCAGCAAGAGAAAATGCTCTTACAGTCCGCAAAATCAAGCCGTCCAAAGTACTAATAAGCAATTTATTTTGTGTGTCAACCAAATATGATGTTTGTTTATAAAAACAAAAGCATTAATTTAACAGTCCACTGATCCTGAACAGATGACAGTCATTTCAGTCATGGAGCAGTAGCTTTCTCTAGGCTAAAAGTCTAGCACAAGATAGTGGCTGCTTTGAAAACAGTGAGGTGGGGTTAACAAAATTGAACTAAACACACCAAAGTGTTAACAAAGTGAGGTAACAGGCTAGATTTGCTAGTGACTGCAATAAATACTAACACCAACCAGAAACTGTGAAAGCACCGTCTCCTAAAGAGGATTCAGCTACGGGATGGGGTCACCACCAGTGCAGGGCTTGCACAGGAATGGCAGCAGGCAGGTGTGAGTGCATTTGTGCATGCACAGTGAGGCGAAGGCTTTTGGAGGATGGCCTGGTGTCAAGAAGGGCAGCAAAGAAGCAAGTTCTTTCCAAGAAAAACATCAAGGACAGACTGATATTCTGCAGGAAGTACAGGAATTGGACTGCGGAGAACTGGAGTAAAGTTATTTTCCGTTCATGTGTGGGGTTGCTTCTCGTCCAAGGGAGTGGGTTCACTCACAATTCTGCCTAAGAACACTGCTATGAATAAAGAATGGTATCAAAACATCCTCCAAGAGCAACTTCTCCCGATGATCTAGGAGCAATTTGGTGATGAACAATGCTTTTTCCAGCATGATGGAGGACCAGGTCACAAGGCAAAACTGATAACTAAGTGGCTTGGAGAGCAAAACATTGAAATTTTGCGTTCATGGCCAGGAAACTCTCCAGATCTCAATCCCATTGGACAAACAAAACCACAGAAATTGTGATAAACTCCAACCACTCATTAGGCAAGAATGGGCTGCCATCAGTCAGGATTTGGCCCAGAAGCTGATATCCAGCATGCCAGAGCGAACTGCAGAAGTCAACGCTGTGAATATTGAGTCTTTCCATAAACTTGATGTATTTGTCAAAAGTTAAAAAACATATGAAATTCTTATAATTGTACTTCAGTATACCATAGAAACATCTGACAAAAAGATCTAAAAATACAGAAGCAGCAAATTTGTGTCAGTTTCCAAACCTTTGGCCACGACTGAACATCTCAAATAAGTTGTTTAGTGAAATAAATAGACTTTTGACTATAACCAGCAGCGTTGCCAGCTTTGTTTCACAAACATGACTATTCGGATATAATCCTGATACTCAAGATGAGTATCTGAGTCAAAGAGTTTTATGATATAGCTTTGTAGCTAGTAGTTTCTGCAGAGGGCATGTGATGGAGAAAGAACGTTGGGAAGTGATGTGAATTTGGGCTGAAGAGAAAACGCCCATCCATTGCTGAATTTGGAAGTTGTCTTGTCTTCGTAGCCTGAATGGTATAATTTTAATGCCTGGTTTTAGGGGGAGGGGCAATACCATTGTGAAGGGAGTTTTGTTATTTTAGGGTTCAAGGTCAAGGGTCATGTGTGTGTGTGTGTGTTGACAGCCGTCTGCTCTCCAAGTCTCCCCCAGCCTATTTCTGTGCATCACATTTGCATCACAATCTTTAGACTGTTTAAGTCTTCTGAAACTCCTGGAAATTTCTCAACTTGTATTTGAATTTGACTGAAAGTCGATAATGACTGAATAATAATGTTGTATTTGTTGATTATATAGTTGAAACTATATAATCTATAGCAATGTAACCCAGCAACCTAACCAAAGATTAGCCTAATTACTGTTATAATTTATATAAGAGTATTCCAATCTTCCATGGTGTCTATCTCTGATAGAGAAATGTTTTTTGAGACGGTGAGATGGTGTTAATTTGATAATTAAAGCAACAAAGTTTGCTGGACTTCTTTCTGCAGATTGATATATTAGATGTGGTCTTTCAGAGTCTATGATCAGAGCTGCATCCATTGCTACTGTCTGTTATTCATAGCAACAGTCTGCTATTCAGAAATAACATACAGAAGAATGCTGTAATGGAGGATTCAGAATTGTGCTGCATCCAGCATTAGTGATTTTTTTTTTTCCATCAGATCGAATATCCAGACCACGTCACATTTCCTTTAGAGATACACCTCTGTCCTTTGGCTCAGTTTGTGTCTAAATAAGTCAGTTTTGCAGAATCAACATAAATGCACTTCAGCATGTGTGGAAGTAGACCAAGTGGTCTTGTAGTACTCAAGTCCAAGGCCCAAGACCACCTTTTCACTTACTCGGTCTTGTCTCATAATTGAAAGCGGTTCTACTCGATCTGGATTCAGTCTCAGAATTAAGAAGTATGGGTTGGATTTAAATTTTTAGAGGGAGACCACGAGACTTTTTTCCCTCACCACAGTAAGTGAACTTTTCCATGTTCATACTTTCAAAATAACAATACATTTTTAGTCCCCGAACTCAACTTGGTCTTGACGTCTTCTTGACCACCCCTAAAGTCGAAAGTCTTGGTCTCAACTCAGACTCGACCCTTTAGTTCTTGGTCTTGACTCGGACTTGATATAGGTGTCTCATCACCCAGCACTAGGACCAAGAGTATGTAGGACCTCAGACCGATTATTTTGTTGAACACCTGCGTGTGATTGCCGTGTCATCAGTCACTTCCCCAAAAGAACTGGAAACAGCCTCAACAGAGTATTTGTGAAAGCACCATATGAATTTGTGCTGTCTCTTTCACAGAAACTGAATGCCCCCTATTTCTGCTGTACAGATTAAATCTGCCTGCCAGCTTTAGATCTTGTCAGGTCATTGCTGTCATTTCTCCCTCGTTCCACTCTGCATTCCACTCCTACTTCTCTCTTTTTCTCCCTCCCACTCCTTTCTTCCTAAATTTCACTCTTCTCTGTACTGAAGTAACAGCATCTGTTCTGAACTGGGGCAGTGGGGCAGACCTACCCTCTGGAGGGGTGTGTGTGTGTGTGTGTGTGTGTATGTGTATGTGTGTGTCCATTTATGGCACCGTGCTGTTAATCAACTTTCCTCTCAACAGCCGGCAGTCATTTTCCAAGTCAGTTTCGCCCACGGTATCTATACTGACAATAAAGTCTGAGTGCTGTGGCTCCAAGGTAAATGAACTGAAAAGTGATGCAAGCCAGTACTGAGCATGTATATTAAGGAGCTTTTCATGTTGTGCGATTATTAAACAAAGTTTAGCATATTTTGAATTTCTGCTCATTGTACCACAGTGTCCAGGCATTGTTCAGAGCTGTTACACCATTGCACTAACCATCATTCATCTACAGAGTTGTTGGATATATGAACAGGGTGCTGCTCGGTGTCCTCTTTTTTCCTTTCTCTTTCTCTCTCTCACTCTCTCTTGATGATTAAGTGTTTGTGACATGAATGGTGTCTGTGCCTTGGATTTGAAAAGGACTAGAGGAGCTTTGCTGAACCAGGATAACCTTTTTCATTAGTCTCTCTCTGTCTGTCTGTCTCTCTATCACTCTGGGTAAGAATGTGCTAATGCATATTTAATGCATAATGCTGTAGTCATGCATAATGTATGAGAAGAGCAGAGGGTCAGAACTTTAGGGGACTGCAATCCCCCTCTCAACATGTGGATTTTGTGCATTTAGTTTCACCATGCTGTTCCAATTTCTGCTGCTGCATAATTAATCAGTGTTGCTTTTTGCTTCATTTATATAATAGCACTAATTATAATGGCTATAATTCAAAGTTCACATTTTGCCTTAAAGAAACCCTGATTTTCTACATTTTGAAGTGTAGATTAGTTTTTGGGCAATGCACATGACCTCCTTAAGTTTAGAACTTACCGAATTGGCAAAATAATGTGCAAGCCCTTGCAATGCAGTAAATAATAAGTGCTATAGTTCCAGCCTTATCAGTTAAGGTGCACCCTGCTGATGATAAAATAGCATTTTACTAAGTGGATTAATTAGCCTGGATAAATGATTTTTTCAGTGTCAGAAGCACATGAGTACAGTATGTCCTGCTATAAGTCACTTGATGGGTAAATGTAATGAAGGAAAATAAAGACACCAGTTAGAGTGTAATAAAAGAGAGTTATGTGTAATAAAAGGACTGAACACCACACATTATAGCTGAGTCAGTAACTAACTTTTTGTCAAGGACACAACATATTGGAAGAGCACTGGAGGAAATATCTTAGCAAGTAAAATAAATAAATAAATAAATACATATTGTGAATACAGTATAGGTAAATTCAACTAATAATAAACCAGAGGAAGTGACAGCTTGTGTACATGAACAGACTGAAGCACAGCCGTGTCTTTCCTTTTTCAGCCCAGCCACTGACCCTGACACTGCGGGCAGTATATGTGTGTGTGTGTGTGTGTGTGTATGTGTGTTCAGAAAGGACCTTGCCATAATTGTGTAGTTGTTATATGAAAGACAAACTATAGATTACTAAAAATGTCTAAAGTGACTAAAGAAATTAAAGCACTGCATCGTGTAATTCATTTATATTTAGATTTCTGGATGTAATTCTGTTTTCCTCTCTTTTAGTCTCTCTCTCTCTCTCTCTCTCTCTCTCTCTCTCTCTCTCTCTCTCTCTTTCTCTCTGTCTCTGTCTGTCTGTCGGTCTGTCTGTCTCTAGACCATCATTGTTACAGTCTCTCAATAGGATGTCTGGTTTTCAGTTTTTTTTTTACATCATTTTTTCCCCTTCTAATTGTCAGCCAAATCAAGGTTTAACTGAAAGCCCATTTGTTCTTACAGTCTAACAGACATTCTGTATTATGGTGCCTTAAAGAGTTTCAGCTTATGTGCACAGAAGTGTCTATGCATGTTTTTTAACCATATGTGGTTTGTATGAGAGAGAGATACCTCTGGGTGTCTCATAAATCTCTACACAATAGAGTTTCCATGTCTGAGTGGATCTAATCTGGCACACAGTAAAGGAAACTGACTGCTTGATCCGAATTAAAAATATTCAGTTATATGAGGTTTAAACCTCTGCTCAATTATTAAAACATGTCTATATGAAATGCACCGTACACCTTCCTGTAATGTCTCTTGTGTATTCACTTCCTGTTCCTTTTCATTTTTGTACCAATGATGCAAAAGCACATGATTTTTTTT
Source organism: Doras micropoeus (assembly GCA_028566355.1). Taxonomy (NCBI): domain Eukaryota; kingdom Metazoa; phylum Chordata; class Actinopteri; order Siluriformes; family Doradidae; genus Doras; species Doras micropoeus. The sequence continues at coordinate 7,078,020 of JAOUQY010000038.1, read as the reverse complement.
TTCAGGAAACTGTGCTCTCTTTGCTTGTTTCTAGCTTGATGTTTAGCCAGTCGTACGTCATTTCTGAGCAAAACAGTGACAACACCCTCTTCCTATCAGCGTAGTGTATCAGTATAGCCTTATTTGGTCAGTGATAGTTTTCCTTGGAGCCTGGGGAGCTGTGGGAAATTGATCCTTTGCAAGTGCAAGAGATTGCATCCCTGTCAGGCACTCTGTGATTTTACAGGAAGGAAAGCTGCTCTTGCACCAGCAACTGTTTTCAACCACAGCTGCATTTCTCTAGAGAGTGATTAACACCATTTTAAAAGGTTCTGGCAAACACCAAATGAGTAATGGCTGCAGGAAAATCTCTTTAAAATGTAAACGGTTTCCATACCACCTTCACTGGGAGGAAAATGGTGTCAGTCGAAAAGAAATATCGCAATCTTGTTGCAAATAGATTTAGTGACAACTGATGTTTTTCCATCACTACTCTGCCTTAATATATTTTTTCTGTGTGTGTGTGTGTGTGTGTGTTAGGTCTCTGGACGGGAGGTTACAGGTGTCTCATAGGAAGGGTCTCCCTCATGTGATCTACTGCCGACTGTGGCGCTGGCCGGACCTTCAGTCTCACCATGAGCTGAGAGCCATGGAGCTGTGTGAGTTTGCTTTCCATATGAAGAAGGACGAGGTGTGTGTGAACCCCTACCACTATCAGCGTGTAGAGACACCCGGTAAGAGACAGACCCTTTGATTTTGCACTGGTCAAGCAGCAGTAGTTTGTATACCAGATCTAGAGCTTCATTTTGCTAATGCAGTAATAGACAGGGTGGAGAGAAACAAGTTTGGAAGGCAAACAGCAATATGAAGAGAAAGCCTATGTTTGTACTATGCATATAAATGAGGGTGAGATTTAGCTGTATGTCGATACTACTGTATATAGCAGTATCTACACTTTGGGTGGTCTGTAATGTATGACCAGGAATCCAAGATTCTTTTATAACTTAAAACCAGCGTGAGTATATGTGTTTGGTAGCAGTGTCTACCAAATACATATGTGATGGGCAGCCAGTGCCATATGACATATGTGTATGTCATATTGCACTGGCTGCCCATGAATAACCAGTATCCCTGATCTCTCTCTGTAGTTCTTCCACCAGTTCTGGTCCCTCGGCACACTGAGATTCCCAGTGAGTTTCCTCCTCTGGATGATTACAGTCACTCCATCCCTGAAAACACCAACTTCCCTGCTGGCATTGAGCCACCGAGCAACTACATTGCAGGTATATAGAGAGTATATAGAAAGTGCATGTATCAGTGTGTATCTCCCAGAAAATATAGAAGCAATGCTGCTGTTGTGTGTTAGAAACTGGCATTAAAGCACAAGTCCTGTCCTCAGGACCTATGAAGGATGAACTGCTAAAACGTAGAGCCAATAAAAGTTAAAGATCACTTCTTCTTGCCACAAAATGCACTGAGCTGATTTCTTTACATGTGAGGCTGACTAAGCTGTGGTCAGGACAAACACACCGTTTCATTCACCTGATGTACATACACAGGCACACACATACATTATTTATCAAATAAAAATAGCCTAGCTAAGTGTAGAAATGATTCATTTATTAAAATGGCATAGGAAAATCTCTACACTACCTTCATAAAAATCTGGAAATGCCCTCCCTCTGTCTTCCTCCCATCTGAAATACCTAGCCAGCTAATTTCCTAATAGCTCATATTTGTTACAGGTAAGATTTCAGTTAGAGTCTCTATTTTAAGTCTTATATTCTTCGACTGTAGACAAAGACACCTTAACACCGAGGTCCTGGTCATGACTCAACCCTGTAAACAGTACCGTACATGTGGGAAAGAGCTAATCTATGTTGCATTTGGCAGATTTTATTCGGGGTGTGCTCTGCATTTTGCGTCATCAGAATGGCATTTAATTCAGGGTTTAGAAAAGTGGTCAGTTACAGTAAGTTTGAGTTTCCATTTCCGAGACAGAGTTGTGCCGTGCTGCTGCTACTGAAAACAAACTTATTCTAAACAGGAAGCTCAGTCTAAGGAAATATATTATGAGTCACAAGTGCTACACCTGTTAGCAGGTCTGTGGGTGTGGGTGTGGGTGTGGGTGTGTGTCAGGGTTTATATGAGGTGCTGAATTTTACTTCAGTTGAAGTACTGAAAAACCGGGAAACAGCTCTTTTTGTTGAGAAGGACTTAACTTGAAGAAATGCACCTAATGTAATGTCAGGCGCTTGAATGTTACATATCAGGTGTATATTCTTATGATGTTGTATATCTGTGTATTTTTTATGATGTTATATATCAGGTGTATGTCAATTATGTCAGTGTAAATCCTCACAAGTATAGCAATACAAATGTGTGTGTGTGTATACGTACGTACGTAATGTTTTTCTTTTTGAAGAGACTGAATCCATAATAATTTTAGCATTTCTAACAAATAAAAAGCTGCACTTATACACAAGTACCTCACAAATACAGTAATAGGAGTGTGTTTTTTCAGAAACACCTCCTCCAGGCTACCTCAGTGAGGATGGGGAGACCAGTGACTATTCCTTGAACCCTAGCATGGACACGGGTAAGTCAACATTATCAACACATCAGAGACGTGCCAGACAGACGTATAACAGTTCACACCGTCTACATAAATTAGGTCATATTTTAGAGCTCAGAGTGTGAGAATGATTGTGATTGGACATATTTCTCAGTGCACTGCATTATATTTAGTCTGTTCAGTGAAATCTCTTCATCTGTAACCGTCTGCTTCCTTTTTTTTTTTTTTTTGTAGGATCTCCAAGCCTTTCACCAAATTCTTTATCGCCACCACCGAGCAACTTAGGTAGGACCTTATGGAGTGTGTGTAGTGTGTGTATGTGTTTGTATGTGTTAATGTTTGTATACTTGTGTTGTGAATTCTTCCATCTGGTCACTGACCCAGAGGAAGCAACAGCTGAGTGAACCTTTTGTCTTTGCCCTGGTCTGATCTCCGTATGAGCACTTGGACAAACACGACACACGCTTCACATGCATGACAGTATCCTGTTGCTTATTATCTGAAGTAAAGATCCTGGGGTTTGTCTTCCCCCTTGTTGCTGGAATAATAAATAGCATTCTTCCACATGTTACACATAGTTCATCCAGCCCTTTTCCTGAAGCTCTTTCTTTCTTTTCTTTTTTTTTTTTTTCTTTTTTCTTTTTTTTGAAGCAGTTACAGGAATTGTGGTGTGTTTTTGAAGCTGGCGGTGTAAGGCAATAATTTTCTTGCCCGAGTAATGCTGGTGTTTCCATTGCCCTGTTTCTGGGAATCTACACTTGGTTTTAACATCACTGTGTCCCCGAGCTCCACCCATTTCCTGCTGCAGACAATTTTTACTTCTTAATTATTATTATTTTTTAACCATCTTTCCGTCTTTCCCTCTGTCAGACCTGCAGCCTGTGACGTACTGTGAGCCAGCGTTCTGGTGCTCCATATCCTACTATGAACTGAACCAGCGGGTGGGGGAGATCTTCCATGCATCCCAGCCCTCTCTGACAGTAGACGGCTTTACTGATCCATCCAACTCTGAGCGTTTCTGCCTGGGCCTCCTGTCCAATATTAACCGCAACGCTGCCGTGGAGCTCACACGCAGACACATTGGTACTCACTGACTCCCATACTTCATACAAGAAAGGAAGAAATACAGAGATGATGAAAATGTTAAGACGTTATTCTTGATTTAAACAAAAATGGACAGGATTTACCTCCCGATGACAAGAGATATCTAAAGCAATAGTTTACCCTAAGGCTCTGACAGTAGCACAGTAGATATTTTGTATAGACAAAGCACTTTCTAGAGCCCTTTTTGTGGTTCATATGACCCACTGAGTAATGCCTGGTATCAGATTTAGCTAGAAAAGAGATTTTCTTCACCCTTAATCTGCCCGTGACTGTTTTCACTTGCCCACTGTGCCTGTGTCTGATTGTTCAAGTGATAAAAACTATTCAGCGTTACTCACCACTTTTCTGGAAAAAGCTCCACTTTGATCCAAATCTGGTGGTGGGAATTGTTATCTAAATCCCCCTAAATTTTGAATGGTTTATATTTTTTCTTCCCATCCATATACCATATACATATAACACCCAAGTTAGATAATATATATATATATATATATATATATATATATATATATATA
>JAOUQY010000038.1:6965345-6975994 GCA_028566355.1 Doras micropoeus | reverse complement strand
CTGGTCCACTTTAGCCATGAAACCTCCCACACTAAAATGACAGGTGTTTCAGTTTCATTGTCTAACCCCTGTACATTGATCGGCTATAACATTAAAACAACTGATAGGTGAAGGGAATAATACTGATTATCTGATTACAGTGGCACCTGTCAAGGGATGAGATGTTCTACAGCTCCTGAAGTTGATGTGTTGGAAACAGGAAAAATGGGCAGTTAGGATCTGAGTGATTTTGACAAGGGCCAAACTGTGATGGCTAGATGACTAGGCCAGAGTATTTCTAAAACATCATGTCTTGTTGGGTGTTCCTAGTGTGCAGTGGTTAGTAGCTTCCAAAAACCATCCAGGGAAAGACAACCAGGTAACTGGTGACAGGGTCATGGGCGTCCAAGGCTCACTAATGTGCATGGAGAGCACTAGCCTGTCTGATTCAACCCACAGAATAGCTACTATAGCACAGATTGCCGAAAATGTTAATGCTGTCTACAGTGCATCACAGCTTGCTGTATATGGGGCTGCATAGCTTCAGACCAGTCAGAGTGCCCATGCAGACCCCTGTCCACTGCCAAGGTGGTGGCCTGGCCTGGACCACGAAGATGTGGATGGCCAGGTGCATGTACATCACTTACCCAGGGACGAGATAACATCAGGGTGTGCTATGAGAAAAAGGCAAACCAGAAGAAGCAGTGTGATACTCTTGGCAATGTTCTACTGGGATACCTTGGCTTCTAGCATTTATGTGGATGTTACCACCTACCAAAATATTGTTGCAGACCAAGTACACCCCTTCATGACAACAGTGTTCCCTAATGGCATTGGCGCTAACGTCTTGGTGACAAATACCACAGCACTCCTTCAACAGTATTGTGGAGTCCATGTCTCAATGAAGCAGAGCTGTTTTGGCATATATTGTGACTGACACAATATTAGGCAGGTGGTTTTAATGTTATGCCTGATTGGTGTAGATGTGCATATTAGTTTCCTAGGGTAGCATGGTGGGAAAACGGATAGCATTGATGCTCAGAGAGACAGGGTCCCGCGTTTGTTTCCGAGTCCTGTTTACTGTCTGTGGCTGGGTTCTGGGGTTTCTTCCTGGTAGAATGCTGATCATAGCATAATATTATTTTGTCAGTCCTTACTCGTGTTTTTAGCATTTAACCAAAAACAAACCTCAATAGTTCATATCAGTTCTAGTGTGCTTTACACATAACTCACTGTTAATATTTTGGCTTTGCTCTTATATCACATAAGAGCAGCTAATAGAGCAGATTAGCTAGATAGATAATTAATGATACCTAACATATTACAGCATGTTACCAGTCTAGAGTAGGAGTTTAGCCAAAGTTATAAGAAAGAAAGGTTCCTAAATTTCCCCTTGGGTCTCAATAAAGTTTATCTAGCCATCTGTATGCAAGCTAGTATAGTGGTGGTGAATTTCTAAACTCAACCACTGAAGATTGGCTAAGCAACGTATTTCCAGTCTTTAGCTGTTCAGTTTTGGTGAGCCTGTTCCCCTTGTAGACTCAGAATCCTATTCTTGTCTGGCAGGAGTGGAGCTTTCTGGTCCCCACTTTCGTAGATTGGCTGTCAGTAAGACATGTCTCCATGCAGAACCTCCTGCTTCAGTGCAGTATTCATGCTATATTGATATGATCTCCCTTTCAGGAAAGACTAGAGCAAGATATTTTTTTCTGGTTTTCCAAGGCTTCACGTGTCATTGACAACAAGAAATTAAAATCAGATTGCATTAGGCTTATGTGTGGGTCATATTCTGGCTCTTAATAAAAGCATTGCTTTTTTTCCACTGAATGGGTCATTTTATTGAGGGCTGGAATGGAGTACAGGATGTTATGCACTCACTAAAAGCAAGGCCAACAGCTACCTTGTTTAACACCTAGTGTATCAGTTCATGCTATTTTACTCAGTTTCAAGGTTCTGGATACATGGTAATGGTGACATTTTATTAATTATCAGCACATGCCTTGTGAATTATTTTTTTAAGCTTCTATTTATCACTAAGAATCTCATTCTGATCAGCTTGTGGACCACATTTCTGCCACGTGAGACTCCAGCAGTGATTGTGCAGTGATTGACATGTCCCCGCTCCCTATGGACTTCTCTCATTGTCACCCAGTTGTCATTGTCCTTTTAGCACTTTTTGTCCCAGAGGAGCGTTCAGCACCACAGGCCCCAGCTGCAGCACATGATGCTGTCGAGGACAAAAGAGCGAGTGTTGTAGCCTACACCCCAAATCTTTTAGAGACCTATAGAGACCTATAGGCCTCCTCCCCTCCCTGAGGCATCCTGATTATGGACAGGGTGTGCATGCTCTCACGGAGGAGCATATCTACGTCTTTTTGTTTGTGCTTCTGTTTTCACAAAATGCGTATGTGGGTAAGAGCCCGGGCTCAGGGGAGAAGCTCTTTAAAGAAAGACGCATCGTCTTGCTGAATGCCTGTGGCCCGTACTGTAGGGAACAGGCTGCGAGTGGGCTTTGAAAGCCCTTTGACATCGCTGTGATGACTTGTTTACACATTAGCACGCTGAGGAGTCCCGCGAGAGTGATGCTAGCTTTTAGCTTAATAACACTGTGGTTTTGGGGGTGATGCCCAACCTCTCTCTCTCTCTCTCTCTCTTTCCCTCTTTCACTCTCGTACACACACAGCCAATGAACCTGATTCAGCTTTTCCACCCAAAACAAGTTTCTCAAGACTTCAGTGAACAAAATATAGACTTCACTAATAATTATAGTCTCCAGAAGCACTCTTGGGAAATGATGGACTCCTTTAGGCTTGTTATTATAAATATTTCCTTCATGCTATTTTGAAATATCTGGTGAAAATGTTTATGGAAAGAATTTTCCACTTACTTCAAATACAATCAATCAGCCATGACATAGTTCAGCCATTAAAGCTTTTTTTTTTCTAGGGCTGGAGCTTTGAGGCTAATGTAACTTATAATTAATGAAAGTCGATTTCACCCGAAATTTCTATAAATATAGGCTTTCACATTCTATATAATTTACCAAAGGCCCAGGTTTCATTTCATGTATAGGGTGGAAACATGCAAACTAATATTTGATTATTATTTTGTATTCTATACTAATCTTTAGTCACATGCTAAATAGCAATGGTAATTTCATCATTCAGGATATCATTCCATAAGAATAAGAGGTGATTAAAGAAGAAAATTATGCGTTAGATCGCCATCACTTTACTTCGTCTTAGAGCAATTCAGCATCTTGAATAATTTATTTAAGCAACATTCATGAATGTATGCCAGGTGAATGTAGCTAGTGTGCACCAAGACTAAAAGACGTGACAGAAACTGTTGTTACCTGTGAATTTAGTTTTTCAAGAAATGCATTAAGCTCAGTTCAACAGTAAAAATCGAATAAACATACACCTATGAAGATCATGCCGACCTGCTATCTGTTGCACACACTTCCTGTTTAAAGATGTTGAGATTATCCAGCTAAACAATGTTTTGGCCATTTGGGGTCAGATAGACTTTCATTACTTTAGTTTGTTACATTATTCTTGTTGCTCCAGTGCAGGTAAACATAAAACCCTAAACAACTCTATGGCTGTTTGACTAAATTTGTGTCAGAAATTTTCAGTAAATGTCTTTGTTTTCTAATTCATTTAAGCATATTTTTCTTTCTTAAAAAAAGGATTGCAAAGTGTTGAGTGTTTTATTAATTGCTGGTTGGAGCAACAAAATGGAAATGAATGAAAATGTTCCAGATGCACACAAGGCAATGGAGAGAGAGAGAGACCACTCGATGTGTCACAATTGAATTAAAAGTCATTGTCATTTTTATTCATTGTATATCAGATATCAGTTTTAAGCAAAACTTCATGCGCAATTTACATGAAAACAGGTTGATGTAAATTCCACTGTGTTAGTAGGTCTACAGATTGTCCATTAAGTAGTCCTGTGGCGGAGTGAATGGGGAGTGTGTGTGTGTGTGTGTGTGTGTGTGTGTGTGTGTGTGTGTGTGTGTGTGTGTTTTCATGAAGTGGAGTCGTGCCTGAGAGTCAGGTGACTGTCATGATGCTCGGCTGGCTGCGGCTCTCGGTACACCTGCCCTGTTCTTTTGTAATCTAGACGAATAGTCTTTCCCTTGGTGAGAGCTGAATTAAGAGATCATGAAGCTTTAGCTTAGTCTGAAAACACATGCACACTCATATACACACACACACACACACACACACACATCTCTCCTGTATCCAGTGGGAGCATGTCATTAGTATGCAAATCTGCCAAGACCTAGTTATAACACTGACCTCTTCGCCTTTCTCACTCTGTCTGTCTGTCCTGTGCTATTTTCCACCAATATCAACCACACACACAATACACACAGGCACACACACGCAGGCGCACACACGCAGGCGCACACACGCAGGCACACACACGCAGGCACACACACGCAGGCACACACACGCAGGCACACACACACACACAGGCACACACACTGGCACACGCTGCACTCTACTGTTGCTGCTCTTTAACACATTCTAATGAGGTGATGACCAACCACTTGTTATAATTGCTTCAGACTCCTTTTAATTTTCAAGCTTATTAATCATATATAGAGTTATTTAAAAAAGCATAAATTAATCTTAGATTAAAAGGCCTATCACAGGCTCGAAACAATTAAAGAGTAGAGTGAGATTTCCCCTGGGTTTGGCAGTTTTATTTTAATGGCGAATTCAGGTGATTATCACACTTTGATATGGGGCTGTGATTAATGTAGCCACACTTTTAAATGAGTTTTTTCCGCCTGACGGTAGAGAGGTAAGCAGAAGCTGATAATGACCTAACTAAAGCAGTATTTATTCTGCCTTTCCTCTCTTAATAACTTCCTCTGCATGGGTGCAATGTTAGCAGCAGGTGGGTTAATTAATGGACATGCACTTCTCGGCATGCTCTCAGACACACACACACACTTATTTTCTCTTCTAAGTCAGAGAGAACAGAGGGACACACAGGTGGCGAGTGCCGGATTTGTGTGTGCGAATGTGGCCTGTGTCAGTCCAGCCAAACAAGCAACTGACCGCCTGAGCTCTGATTTATTGCAGCTTGTCATTGTCCAAATGTGTGTAAGAGCATGCGACTGATCATTGACCGCGTGTGTTATTTATATATTTATTTCTCCTCAAATGTCCCTTCCCCTGTCCTTGACTGCATCTCCTCCCAAATGTTCTGTAAGCGCTCTTATTCTCCGTGTTGGGTCAAAAACAGGCCGCCCTACGTGGTCGGACCCTCGTCCAGGCTGGCAGGGTCACAGCGGAGTGCCGGGTTCAGCTGCATATTGCAGCTCTGTATCTGAGCCCGGAGCTGGTGTAGGCTGGTAATGCTGTGCCCGGCCCAGGTGATTGATGAGAAGGGCGCTCGCTACAGCTCGCCCTCAGGACGGGCCTCAACACAACCCAGAGCTGAGAGTGATTAACCTCACTGTGGCACACACAGAGCTCACCATTAGCAGGACAGCAGGATTGATGATTCCGCTCTGTCCTCACAGAGACCACGAGTGTGTGTCTGTGAGAAAAGAAGAAATGGAATGTTTGAAAACGAGTGCCGTGAACAAAAACTTGTAGAATACAAAAATGTTGGTGTAATCTTTATTAGGGTAACAAAGGGCAATACTGTATTATTAACTTAGTATGTCATGATACTTGACGACAATGCTGCACAATATGCATTACAATACATACAGGTTTCCTGACAAACCTCTAGCAAAATGGCTGCATTTTATAATGACGAAAAACTGAATGAAATGATAATTTTATGTTTATTACAATAATTTAACACTGAGAAGTAGGACAAAATAAGACATTTCTGTGCAGATCTTAATAATTTGCAACTTATGAATTAAATAAAATAAATTTTGCTTCCTATCAGTTTAGAATTGGCATTTGTTTGTGTCTTTTTTGTTTTCCTTTTATATAACATTATTATTATTATTATTATTATTATTATTATGTAATTTTCACATCATATTTCCCAGCCTTAATCATTGTAATCAGTTAGCTGGTAATAAAACCAGTAATCAGTCATGTTTAAAGGGAGGTTTCTCTTTGTACTTCTGATTAGGGTTACACAATAATGGCTAAAATGCATATGTAATATATAGTATTGATATTATCATTATTTAGTGTAGGTATTCATCAGAAAATGGGCTTTTCTTCTACTTTTGTATATAGTAAGCTTATATTCTTTTCAGTCAAAATCCAACTCACCTTAGTTACATAACACAATTGATCCAATACATAAATGTCTCAGTATCTCACTACCAAGTAAACAGTCAACCCATCTGAACAGCCCAACTTATATATTTAATCTTATCTTGCATACTGTGCTGCTGCATATCCGGTTAGGAAGCCAGTATCTCTGTTTATTATCTGGGGAAAATGTAATTGAACATGTGTTAGAACATGTTTCATTTCATAACGTCCTTTAAAAATGTCCTTTGATTTTATATTCCTCCTTAATTTCGTTTCTTATTTAATTAGGATTTGCCCGTGCAGTTGAAGCGGTGCACAAGTGCCTCTCGCAGAATCACTACATCAGAGTAATAAGGAAAGACACATTCATTTAAACAGCACAGAGTGTCACTGCTAATTTATCTCCAAAGCCTAAAGCTCCAATCAGGAATCACAGTAACTGGGCAGCCAGTGGCAGGGTCACAGCGGAGACAGAAGCCTTTAAGTAACAGCAGCACAGACACTAAATCATACCCGATGCTTTTTTACCATATGCTCTGTTAATAAGATTAGTTTAAGCAACGAGTTTGCTGTCATGGTGTTTTATAATTTTCTGTTTGGGGGGTGGAATGGAGGAAAAGTTGTCCCACCAGTCACCTTGGCACTGTTACTATTAGGGTCACATAGGTGTTGGCCATATTGTAGTATCCATGATATCCTGGTACAGTTCTTCGCCATGATAAGAATTTGTCCTACTGCAATATTGATGGTATAGTTGATGGCTTGTTTACGTACGTGCCTCAACACGGGCATCTCGGATGTCACCTGGGAACAAGCATGCTTGATTATGGTCATGATTAAGTTTTACTTTTTTGGATCTTTGTACGGCTCTCAAAACTGCATGCTGATGTGACTTATGCATCCAAAAAGATAGTGTTGAATGGTACTTTATTTTTATATATTACCACGAAAAATAGCATGAAATATCACGATATAGTTTTAAGTCCATATTGCTCACCCTTAGGCTCAAACCCAGCTGTTGTGTCTCATAATTCCTGCTCTACACCACCAAAATCTCTCACTGAATATCCTCTTCTTGTCTTTTACAGGACCATCCGTTTATCACGCAGTATGACGACGGGAACACGGAGGTAGTATCCATGTGGGTGTGTCGGAGCTTGGAGGACCGCAAATCCCAGCAAGCTCAGGGGCTCATGTAAGGAGCCGTGACACAACGAGGAGCCTTTTTTTTTTTCTTTCTTCCTCTTTCTGTGAAGTGCCACTGAGTGTACGGAGGTTTAATGGCTGGACTTACTTGAAGGAGGCCACCCATAAACAGATTCCAAAGTGCTTATGGACCTTTTATTTTTTTATGGATCCAATAACTCCAGATCTGTATTTTTTCTTTTGTTTTGTTTTATTTTATATATTTGTGTTTGAATGCTTGTGCAAATTGCAGTATAAATGTTCCAGGCTTATGGCTCTTTATGAATCATTTCCATAGCAGATGGACCATGAAGCCAAAGCTTTTTAATACGGTTTGTTCCAGGATAAACTTAGGACACCTCGAAACGCAGAGTAAATGTTCTGCATTTTGATGGCGCACGGTGAAAGCCTTGCTGTGTGGGAAACGCTTCCGGATACTGATCAGAAGGTTGCGAGGTAACATCCCGGCACCACCACCCACGCTCGACTGTTCGGGCCCTTGAGCAAGACTTTAACCGTTATCTTCTCGGTTATATCCTGTTTCAGTTGAACATTGCTTTGGATAAAAGCAGGAGCCAAATGCACAAGAGAGGGTGTTTTTTATTTTTTAGTGAGCGTGTGATCTGATATGACAGCCGTGAGAAAAAAAAAGGCCACATTCATTAACGTTGGACTGTATTGCATGCGGCACATTGCTCTCAGCTTGCTGTGTGACACCTTCACTGTTTGTCTCCAGTAACTGCTTTATTCTAGTCAGGGTCACATTCGTTTTTATGACTTCTTTTTTTAATGTTTTGCAAAATCGATTCGACTAATCGAAAACTTCAACGGGAAAAGTAACTGCGGGAGTGGGAGTTACTTACTCACAGATTGGTCAGAATTCCTCATTGTGTGTGTGTGTAACTGAAGCCATGTTAACCCTGAACTCTTTTATGAGCACCAACCTGAGCATTTTAAGCACTGCAATGGATGATAGTCCATGTTTCCACAGTTTATTTAACTGTAGCTCTGTGTTTCCCTTAGAGCCGCAGAAGATTTTTGTAGTGCATAAACCACAATAACAGACCACTCGAGTCTTTTATGCGCTCAATCGTACTCTTATTCCAGTTTGCGTAATAAACATAGTTATTACAGCCACTTGTTTAACCTCTTGTGCACATAAATATAGGTCTTAATCTAATTTTTTAATTCTACTGACCCCTCTTATTCATTAGATATATTTAATTCAAATCGGCATCATCCTCCCTCTCCACTACAGCATGTAATCATTCCACAGCAGGGAGTAAATAATTTTTGCTCACTATTCTATTAACCACTGACAGCTGCTGACTAACATGCCTCATATGTTACAGCTACATCAGCCCACCACATCTGCCTGCTACTACAATACTCCGTGGGCCACTTAAAGACGGTTTATGCTATAATGAACTTCTTGTACTGCTGTGTTTTTTTTTATACAGTGTTACTTTATAAATGAAGCAGTGCTGTAGGCACATATTTTGCATCCTGCACCACTTGGACACAAAAGGAGTTGAAACATTTCATAGCTGATGAGATTCCAAAGAAGAAAGTACGATGTAGAGTATTATACCCAGAGTAAGTATAATCCTTGAAGGTTTAAGGGTTTTCTTGGTAGGTTTCCAAATGATCATCCGTGCATTGTGATCTTAATTTGTTTCTGATGTTTTTGTGTAAGTTTTTCATTTTTAATCCAATTCAAATGCACTGTTACGTCTTTGTTTATTTCTGTCTCCCTTTTCTTAAGAAACATGGGGTTCACTGGTGACACGAGTCTCATTTCACATTGCTGTGGAAGTTTGCACACCTTTCGACATTTCCTAAGTAAATGAAACATTCAAAATGTTGCCTCTCTCTGCGCTCTTCTATAAACACCTCACTTCATTCTCTTAATATCAGGAACTACTCTTCACGCCATTAAAGCGCCCTTTTAATGCGTGTAGTAGAAAATGCTTTCTGTGAAGAACTCCAAAAAAATCTCTCTTATGCTTTTTTAACTGCATATTTATTTGTCTAAATCCAATTGTAGGTGCACAAACGATACAGGCCTGGTCATTATGGTGAAAATAATGTGACCATTCCTTTTCTCTATTACCTGGAATGTCTTGGTGTTACTTTATTCTAGGAAAATAATATCACTACAAATACTTTAGGATTAATATAAAGCACGGCTAAATTGAAATTGGACTTTTGATATTGTTTAGAACATTTTTTAGCTTTGTAGATATGTATTCTTTTAGTATGTTAAATGTCTATATTTAAAAGTTTACATGGTTAAGAAAGTGAAGCGTTTCAGACCACGGTTTGAAATGAGTTTGTTAGGATTGTCACACGGTCTACTGACCTGCAACACGAATCACTGAACGGATAGCTTGATTCTGTGCTCGGTATACATTCCCATAACAGAACGGTTTCTTCTTTTCATGCTTAGCAAAGCTTTCAGAAAATGTTTATTGTTGCCTTCATCTACGCTAATTTTTTGTTGACGCTCTTCTATATTTCATATAATGATTAACAATTTTATACCTAATCTTACATGGATGCAAACTATACAATGATAATTTATTCATCTGAAGTCATTGTGTTGTCTTGGACAGGGTCATGTTGGATCCAGAGATAATCCAAAGCAGGAATACATCCTGAATGGACCGTTAGTTCATCTCCAGGCTCCATGCACACATGACATTCACACACTCAGGGCAATATGACATAGATAAACCACATAGCTGCATGTTTTTGTGAAGCAGGAGGAAACCAGAAGCAAGAACTTGAAGCAAATCTACAAAGACAGTGAGAACATGCACAGAGTCTCCATGCAGCTCCTGTGATCCCAGCAGCAGTCATTCCTCCTGCTGTAAGTTCTATACATGTCAAATGTCAAATTACTGTAGAATGAACAGCTGTACAACATAGTTACAGTAAAGTACTGCACTATCTTACAGAGAATAAAATAGTGCGGTGCAGTACGGTTGCTCATTTCATGAGGCTTTAAAAAATGACTTGGTATTGATGCAGGATAGAACTGAGCTGAATGTTAAGGTCTTGCTCAAGGACCCAACTGAGACACTTAGACGGTGCCAGGGCTGAACACCACAACTAACTCACCATGGATTCAATCCGTTTTGGAGTTTTGTCAGCCCTGGAGAGTTACAGGGGTTAGACAATGAAACTGAAACACCTGTCATTTTAGACCACAATAATTTATTAGTATGGTGTAGG